>PVJO010007968.1:0-78160 GCA_004026905.1 Hystrix cristata | reverse complement strand
TATAACAATTTAATTAGTCTGCTTTTGTTGCTGAATGATTTTTACTTGATGTTTTCATTGAATGGTAACTTTATTACCCCCCACAAGGGAGGGATTGAAGAATATCATGTCAGTGCATCTCCTTTTAAGTGTTCCAACTAGTAAGTAAATATTTATGTCAGTTTTACTTTTTCAGTTAACTACTTACTGACTTCTACATCTTTTGATTTTTCTAAAATTTTCCAATTAATTGAAATGTAATAAAAATTCTCTAGTTGAGTTAGAGGTATGTGTTGATGATGACAGTACCAGTTTCACATTTGTACTGTATTTTTCTATTTCATTGTTTCATAGATCTTTACAACCTTCCTGTCAGATAGGGAAGGTGAATAGCGATTCTCTGGTATTTTTAGAAGGAATGGTTTTACAAACTAGATGTTCAGATCATAGGAAGTGTTCTTATTACAAATAAGACTTACTGATGCTTGTACAGTAGGCAAACAACATGAAGAAACTCCATTTTAAATACAGATTTTTAAAGATGATGTAGATATTTTAATGTCAGTATTTCAGCATTTTATATGCTTTCAGCTTTTATATTTCACTAATAGTTTTGCATATTTGACAAATAAGTTAGAGAGCTGTCTTCTCACATTAGTTGTAATCTATGTCAATTAGGAATTTTAGTGATTTTTATATAAAAACTGTATTCTTGCTGTGAAGATGTTATTTACCTATTGCTTTGTTTGATGAATCTCAGCTCTGATGAAATGGTCTCTTCACTGAGATAATTTCTGAATTTTGTTAACAAGTAGGATAAAATATACAAAATGCTTTAGTCTTACTTTCTTTAGAGAAAATACAGAAAAGTAATAATGAATTGAGAGGAAGAGGTATACATTTTTATGACACACAAAAATGACAGATTCTAAAAAGCCATTCTGTGGCTAATTATTTTGAGGAAAATTGACTTTTCTTTTATCCAAGAGAACTATCTGGAGCAGTATCATGGATAACTGCAGAAGTTAGAGAATGGGTGATGAGAGGTTATCTGGTGTAAGTTCTCACAAAATAAGGTTTTTCTCTCCATGATGTCTGTAGCGTGTTGGGGCCTTTGAGCTTTGGTTTCATGACTCACAGTCACTCAGAGCATGTTATTTTGCAATACTGTTCATTTGATCAGACTGATACGAATGCCAGAAATCGTTCCTGTGGTTAGTCCAAGTCTGTCTATCTTGCTGATTCTATCTCTTGGATTCAGTTCTGCCTTTAAAAGAAAATAAGAATAAACCTGTGCTTTTAAAAAACCTTTTTCTCCTGTCGTTCCATGTGGTCGCTTTTCAGCTAGGTGATGGTAGTTACCCGCCCTTCCTGACCCCTCCTGCTCATCCCAGTCTCGTCTCCAACTCAGTATGTGAACTTCTGTTATCTGATCCTCTCTGAAAGGAATTCTGGACCTTTCAGAATCTTTGTCATCTTTTGTTTAGATTAGACTCAGAAGTTTTTGCTGTCTGAAGATACTACTTGAGGTGTGGTTTGTCCTCTTTTGCTGATTCCACGGAAGAGACAGAGAGCCCTGACGGCTCTGGCTTCAGCCACAGGAGTTGTGCTTCTGCCCCGGAAGCACCTCAGAGCAAGGGAAGTGGAAGGGGGTGCACGGTGCACCAAGAGGGAATGGTAAAGTGGATAAGTGGGCAAATAATGCGCTCAGCCCTGTGTACACAGTTATATTTTTTAATTTCTCCAAGTCAGAAGGGACTAGAGGTAGCCATGTTGCTTTTTACTCTAAAAAGGCATATATTCTTTATGGTCAAATGAAATAAAATATAGGGCTAAAATAAATTGAGGAGGTAGGATACGGTTTAACATAGTTAAATGCAAGCCTCAAATCCAACTCTTAACTTTTTAGTGGGCATAAGAAACTTGAAGAAGTAATATATTCTGCTATCTTTGTTGGAGAGGTCTCTTGCTCTTACAATAAAGGTAGAAATGTGCTCCTGCTGCTTAATTCAAAAGATACTAACAGTAAACTCTTATATAAGGACTTCTGACTGACATGGTGCACATTGTGGGTTTTCTGTTTTGTTTGCTTGTTTTTGAGCTAGGGTCTCACTGAGTCACTGGATTGCCTAGGCTAGGTGTATACTGGAAATCCTCCCACCTCAGCCTTCCAGAGTGCTGAGATTACAGTGTGTGCCACTATCCTGGTGAGGGGTGCAGCTCAGTGGTATAGTACTTGCCCAGCAGGCACTAGGTCCTGGTTTCAATCTCCAGCGCAGCCAAATAGTAAGAATAATAATACATATTTTAAAACAGGTTTCCTAGAAAGTAAGAAAAGCCACATTCTAATGGCCCTTTGGTATATTCACCCTATAAAGTAGAGCAGAGTCCTGAATAAATTCTTACTCAGTGAAGAGTGTCTGATCATTATAATCTCAGCTCACCATCATATCTTTTTTAGTGGAGTTGTAATTAGGAAACAATGCTGAGTATGAAAATTTAACTTTTCCTGTCTTTTCATTTAGTGCTAGCATAAGGTGCTGCCATTATCTCTTATTCTTACCCCACCAGTATGCCTGTCACTTTCTGTCTGTCTGGGATGTCTTCATCTTCGGTTTGTAAGTATTTGTAACATAGAGTGTGAAAGGATCTGCTCATGTAGGAGTCTCCACCTAGTAACTGTACCAGTCCACACTCTGCTGTTCTTGCCCTGAGCGCAGTGGAGTTCCGAACTGGCAAAGGCCATGGCTCTTCTCACAGAGGGATGAATATACTTGTGGGACTAAGATTGGTTAATCCTGGTTTCCTGGCAGGAGAGAGGGACCACTTTTTATAGAGGCTGGAAAAATATTTTTTGAGACATGAAAGACATATTCAGAACGTCCTTTTCAGTAATGGTCAAGAGCATTGGTGCCATCCCAGCCCTGGGTGGTACCTGAATCCCTTAGGAAGACTCGGGGAGATTTTCACCTAGGGCAGAGTAATCAGAACTCTTGCTTGTGTAAAAAAGAAGTCTCATTAGCCTGATGAATTCTTGCAGACAGAGGCAGAGAAACTTTAGGAAGTGTATCTCATGGAAGTAGCTTTGGTATTCAGGGTCTCTCTCCAGAGGCAGCTGTCACTTGAACACTTGTGACAGGTTTGAGAGGCAGAGGATAGGTTGCCAAAACCCACGGTTGTCACAGCTACAGAGCTTCCAACCACAAAAATCATTGCTTCGGTAGCTGGGAAAAAAAACAAACAAACCTTATTAGCATCAGAATTTAAAATGCAACTCGAATGTATTCACCTGCGGGATATTGAGGCATAACGTGGCTTATGTGACAGTTTATGTGGTGGAGAGAATACAGAACTGGGTGGGAAGTGGACCACTCTTTCATTCACACACTCTTTTTTATTATTATTTTGTCACTGAGTGTTTTAAATAGAAAGATAATATATGGAAATGGTTAAAAGTTAAAATACCTTAAAGTATAAAAAGCTCCCTAGCTCCAAATCTCCTGGCTTAGAGAAAGCTCCTCTTGTTTTCTTTTGGGAATATGAGTGTACTTTTACAAGTGTTTCTCTTCTCTCTTGGTTTGTTACTGCTTTTTCAAAAATTGGATAATACTGTACATACTGTTCACTGGGCTTTTTTTGTTACCTCAAATATTTTAAGATTGTACAAGTGTCTTAAGATATTGTATATCATAATGTATACAGATCTCATTCTTTTTCATGTTCTTATATGGATGTACCAGTTTCTTTCACAGATCCTCTAGTGTTGAGCATTTAGGTTGTTTCAGGTTGATATGACAAACAATGCCATAGCAAACATCCTTGAAGAAATCACAGCTGTAGGTAATATTCCTTTCTATAGCTGCTTCCTCCAACTGGTTCGAGGAATATACACATTTTCAGTTTTGATGGACATTCCCGATTTGTCAGAGGTTATAAAGCAGTTCTCTGAGTTTGCCCATTGCCTGTGTTTGAAAGTATTGTATCTCTTCCAGCTCTCAACAGCACTGTATATTCTATAGCTTCACAGTCCTATGCTTCACAGTCTGATAGGTTAAAATAGCATCTCATTCATATAGGTATTTTACAGTGATTGAGTTTCAACATCTTTCATATGCTTAAAATACATTTCTACTTATTTGTGAACTATTTATTTATAACCATTGCTCATTGTTCAAGTGTTCAAACACATAAGGAAATTATGTGTTTTAATTTGTTTTTCTTTTTTTGAGTGTCCACTTTCTTCCAGTCTTTATGTTTATGAAGCCCGGTGTAGAAAACACATACCAAAGAAAAAAATTTATAGAGTGGTGTTGTAAACATAAATACACAGGAAAGAGATGGAGAAAGAATGATTAACTTTCTTTTTGGCAGTCACAGTAAAAGGACTGACTCACTGTGGGGGGCTGGCACCCTAGTTGACTTTGAAAGGTAAATAGGTTCTCATAGATGAAGAAGTTGATAAAGGTATTCTCGATGCAAAGAACGAAATGTGCAAGACAGATGGTACTCAGAGAACACATCAGCTTTGTTTGCTGTCATGTGTAATACATGGTGGGGACGGGGTAGGAACAGGAGAGATGCGATGAGGAAAACCGGCAAGACTGCATTCCGAAGGTGTCAGCTTGCTCTAGTTATGGTGTGAATAGTGGATGGACTTGGGGAAACCAGGGAGAGTCCAAGACTGGAAGTCAGGGTGCCGAAGTCCCCCAGGCAAGAGTTGATTAGGAATTGAGCCTGCATAAAGCAGTGACCACTGTAATAGAGAAAAAACAGGTTCAAGAGCTTTTAGAAATACAGGATGGGATTATTGAATTAGCTTTGAGGCATCACTTGTAGTTTTTAGGTTTGTGTGATGATGCAAATGTAATGCCACAACTAAAAAAGGGAAAATGAGAGAGGAAGACCAAGTCTGGAGAGCTGATGATGATTAGATTTTGAACATGTAGAAGTACCTAAGAAGACATTTAAAAGTAGAGTCTAACTAAGGCAGTCGTAGACTGTAGTTGGATACAGAGGTCAGGAGAAGAACATTTGCAGGACACAAAATTTGAATCATTGGTATAAAACCTAGTAAAGTCCATTTAGCAGATGAGTTTAGTTTGGCAGAGGCTTTTAACCATGGGTTCAGACTGTCAGATAGAAGCTCTGCCACCCTTCTGCCCCATGGTGCACATGAGCACTAGAACACAGCTGAGCACAAAGGGAGACTGAGGCTGGGGGAGAAGGGAGGGCAGGGAGGGGAAGTGGAAGTAAAAGTGATTAAGATGCATAATGTGTGTACATCCCAATTCCACAAGATGAAAATAATTACTATGTATTAGAGATATATACTTGTGGAAGAACAAAGGAAAACTGGGGAACAGCAGTACATACGGATCTGTTGGAGGGGCAGACAGCAAGGAGAAGCCAGTGAAGGGGTTCTGAATGAATGGTAGAGGCAGGAGGGAAAATTAGGAGGAAAACAGGGGTATTGAAAAGGAAAGAACAAGAAGGAAGAAAGGCCACGTTTGATCAGTCATTTTGGGTGATCTAAAATGTTGATGCGCAAATGTTGATGCGTATCAGAATTCCCCAGAGGGCTTGTTAACATACAGATGGGTGGGCCCCAGCCTAAAGCATCTGACTCAGTAGGCCTGGGGTGTAACCTGAGAATATTTGTTCTTAACAAGCTCCAGGTTGTGTTCATACAGCTCCTCCAGGGACCAGACTTTGAAAAACCACTTGTTCTATTCTATATTTTCCTAATTAAACTGTGAAACAGTGTGTGCTTAAGTAAAGAAGATTCTTGATTATATAATAGGTTCAAATGGTTGTTTCTTTTGTGTTTTTATGAATGCAAGTAATCATACTAATTGTTTTCAAAATAACCATATTTCAGATACCATTTCTTTAATTTTTTATTTTAAAAATCATATTTTAATCTTTGAGAGCCCTTTCATATTCTTTTTATTTAATATTTGTCCTGGTTACTTGTGCTCTTGTTTTACATAATTATTTTTCTTCTTCTTAGCTTGAATTACTCTCATCCACCGTCTCAGCTTGTTTTCACTCTTGCATACTGGCTTTTCCTCATGTGTCCTGTGGTTTTTCACTGTCTGCTCACATTTAACATGGTGGACCAGACAGCTGCTGCAGGTCCCTTCTGAGCTCTTAGAACCGTGTCGGAGCTTGTGCTTTCTCCTCACTAGGAATTCGGACTAGGAACATGGTGTGGACCAGGGCCCAGAGGCCCCCAATCCCAGGATAAGGCAGACTGGAATCTGCTGTGCCAATGCCCAATCTAGATGTCTTAGCGTTTCTAATTTATTATTGCTTTAATTTGTTTGTTTGTTTGTTTGTTTGTCTGTGTATTTTTTTTTAAGAGAGGCATCTCAGGATTTTTGGAGCACTGTGATCTGCAGGCAAATTTTGGTAGTCTGCACCCTCAGCCGCTAGAGAGGAAGGGGAGGGGGAATATGTTAACTGGTACATCTGTCACATTTGTGGACCTGCCACTTCGTCCCTTTCCAGCCATGTTTCTCACTCTTCTGCACCAGCTTGACCCTGAGCAGTCACTGCCACTTCCTTTGTGGGCCTCTTACAGTCCACTGGGTTCTTTGTATTTTCCATTACCCTGTTCCCAGGTAGTCTCTGTAATCTAAAACAGGGGTTGGAAAACATTACCATGTAGGCAAAATCAGGCTGGCTGCCTGTTTTTGTAAATAAAGTTTTATTAGAATGTAGTCATGCCTATTCATTTACGCTTTATCTCTGACCGCCTTGTGCTACAGTGGCAGAGCTGAGCCATCAAGACTGAGCCCAGAAGAGCTGCAGAGTTGGACTGTGTGGTGTACAAAGCCAGAACTATCTACTGTTTGGTCCTTTACAGGAAAGGTTCGCCAATCCCTGGTCTAAAGATGTTCTGAGATTTTTCATTTTTTTTTTGATCAGACCTGCCTGCCCTTGCCTTTTCCCTCTTCTTTGAATTCATTATAAAAATTCCTTTTTAATTTTGTAAGATCTGAGGAGATGTATAAGCACCCCAACCCTCTAAAGAGCTGTTCTTTTTCAGTTCTGTCCTCTTGGCCTAGAAGGACAGTCCTCACCCTTTGGCATTGTAATACACTGGTGGCCTGTTTATTGATTAAGGTCTTCCATATATGGAATTCTGTGTAGTTCCTTGCACTTTAACGCTAGGCCAGATATGTAAGAAGCCTTCATATTGAATGAATGAATGAATGAATATCATTATGTTTAATCAGACTGATAAGGAACAGTGAATTGTTTTTTCTTTAATAAGTAATTTTGTATCTTTTCTAGAGATTAAGTATATGGGCAGTGATGGGTCTTACAAGAAACGAAAAGGAGCTGTATATTGTACATATTACCAGCCCAGTTATTTGCATTCTGTTCAGTCACCTTTCTTCACAGCGTCACTTCAAGTGTTAACTAGTCGTAGCTTAAGTAACTATGTGTTTGAAGTGAAGGAACTATCAGCAGGTTGATTCAGAATGTTGTAGAAGTCTGTCCTTCAAATATTTTAAAATGTAATTTAAAAAATGTCTAAATGTATGAAATAATTGCAAGAGATGATTCTGAAACAAATTACTTGTAAATAGGAATAAGAATAGAATCCAGGTTGGATGGTTTTTAAAACTTTATTTTGGTGTGTATTTGTGTTTGGATTTCTCTTTCAAATAATCTGACATAGAATTGTCTGTCACACACGGTAAGATGGATGTACTGAGTTCTCAGATAATGAGGTAGTTTTGAGAGTAGACATTTCCATTAGAGTAAATTTTTAATTTCTTCTACTGCAATTAATGCATTTTCTTTTGACTCATGCTATCTTCAGTAGTACCACTTTAAAATGTATAGCTACAGGTTACATGAAGTAGAACGAATGGATGGGTTATTTAGGAATTAAGTAAATAATCTGTTTTAACATTTTACTTCTGCAGAAGGTACAGAGCATTTTTAATAGATACATCTTTTCCCCACTGGTTTCCCATAGAAACAAAATTAGGAACTTGTGGTTGTTATTTGATTCAGGCCATCTCCCATGTACCCTTCAAATGCATGGGTCTTTACATCCGTATACTTGATTTTAAATTTTTTCCTGTGACTCTATCTGATTATATGTTGAGAGGAAGATAATACAGTATTGGCATCTCTCCTGTTTTCTCTTGTTGCTGGGACAAAATACCCGACACCCAAAGTTAGGGGAAGAGAGGTTTATTTAGCTCACAGTTTGTAGAGGTTTCAGTCCGCAGTCAGCTGGGTCCGAGGCAGGGTAGCAGGGCAGATGGGCAGAAGGCAGCAAAGTAAGCAGGGATGCAAGCAAGAGATGCAAGCAAGCAGCTAACCAGCTTCTTCCCGTATTTTATATTTTATCCAGGTTACCTATCTTTAGGGTGGGGAGTACTCCCACCCTTAATCCTAATACCCTTAATCTTAGTGTCACATCCTTGATCCCAGCAGAACCATGCCAAACTGATCAGTGGACTAATTTAGTAATCACAAACTCTAGATCCAGCTATCTATTACCACATGAGGCTTTGGGGGGACGTATTGACACAAACCATAACATCTCCAAAGGAAGGAATGGGGAGCTCACGTTGTGGCACTTTGAGGGCATTGAGCTCGTGAGTGATGTGGTGATATAGAAATATCCTTGGTCTCTGTCTCTGACAGGAGATTTCACAGGGCTAGGGCTGAGGCGAAGGGACGGTGACCTCCTGTGTCCTTTTCCCTCTTGCTGTCTTAACTTTTGGTATATGTATATCTAAATTTAGGGGAAAAAGTACTTTTTCTCAAGTATGTTGTGCTGTACTTTTTTACTCTTAAGTATTTTTGAAGAAATTACTTTAAATGGGATCTCCTAGGAAAGAGAAACTTTGTTGTATATTTATACAGCATCATTTGTAGACGAGTGTAGAAGTTCCATAAAAACAAACAATAAACAATAAAGTATAATAATAGAAAACACGATAGTAGGTATCATTCATCGGTGCTGCCCAAAAGAATTTTCCAAGATACTAGAATGTTAGTAATCTGTGCTGTTCAGTACAGTAGCAGGCAGTCCTATGTGACTGAATGCAGAATTTAATTTTATTTAAATGTTTTAATACAGTGCTTTTATTGTCTTTTCATAACTGACAGATTTTATATTAATCCACCCAATTTTTAATTTTTTTTCTTTTTAGGGAAATATATGCAGATGATGAACATTCTTAAGCCAATTGCCTTTGATGTTATCCATTTCATGTCTCAGCTATTTGATTATTACTTGTATGCGATATATACCTTTTTTGGTCGGAATGATTCAGTAAGTCAACCTCTGGAAGGAAAATCTGTTTCTTTTAAAATTAGTTGATTTTTAAATGTGAAATAAGGTTCCTCATTCTCTCTGTGTAAGATACACAGCATTATTGTGGGAATTAGCGATCAAATACAAACATCACCTTTCTGTCTGCCTAACTGCTTTATTTTATATTAACTGTAAGCTTCAATATGATAAACACATTATACATTGTTTAAATTTTTGGCAGAAGTTTTCAGTGCAATACCTGTTTCTAACCATGATATATTTTGGCAGTGGAAAATGTGTAGGTTATTATATTTAAATTTGGTCTCATGTATAATTACTACACAGTAAATGAAATTTTTTAGGTATTAGCTGCAACCTGAGCTGTCACTAATATATTCAGAAGAGAATGAGAAATATTTATTAAAATAATTGAAGATTGTTTGATTGAACCATTTGCCTGCCACAGAGTTAATACTACCCATATTTCTCTTTTGTGTTTACAAATGTCTTTTGAGTTTATCCCTTTCTACTCCTAGCGGAGAGAGCTGTGATATTAGGTAACTAATCTCATGTTTGGAAATTATTATGTGGCTGGCCTAAGTGTTTGCCAGTTTTCTGTGTAAGAGCATACTGCTGGGCCATAGGACTGTGTTATAATGCTAACTTTCCTAATACCATATTTTCTTTTTGAATACATGTTTTGATGTATGATAATTACATTCATCATACGAATATTCACATCCTTGTGATGTCATGTTTAAAAACAGTTAAGCTGGGTGTAGTGGTATACTCCTGTAATTCTGGTACGCCAGAGGCAGAGGCAGGAGGATCACTGGGAGTACAAGGCCAGCCTGGGCTACATACTGAGTTCAAGGCTAGCCTGTACCATAAAGCGAGATCTTGTCTCAAAAAAAAAAAAAAAGAAAGAAAAAGCACATTTTTATTATTGAATATCGTATTAACTATCTTATAGAGGCCTATGATCAAATTGGCAAATTTATCTTCTAGTAATTTTCTGAATTTTTGAATCAAAGGATATTATTAAATATACTTTGTTAAAATTTTTAATCTATTTAAATTAGCATAGATTTTTCTTCTAAAGAATATCGTTTGGTGAATTACACTAATTTTAAAATAGAATTTAGTCTATTAAATAATTTTTGTTGCTTAAAACAAATTGTACTTGGTCATGAATCAATTCGTTAATACCTTGTTAAAGATTCCTTGAAATCTATTTATATGAGGGACATTGGTCTTTTTTCTTGTGGAATCTTTGCTTTAGGAATCAGTTTAATGTTGTCTTTACAAAACAAACTGTCGTATGTTCCTTTTACCTCTATTCTTCAATGTTTGTGCAGAATTATACATTTTGAAGCTTTTTATTTACAAATTTAATTAATTGATAAGAGAGCTGTTTAAGTTTTTTATTTCTTCTTAGATTGGGCTTTGTAATTTGAGTTTCCTAAGGAATTTACCCTTTTCATCTAGTTTGGCAAATTTATTGGTATAAAATTGTTCACAACATTTTCTTACAGTTCATTTACAGCCTGAAGTCTCTTTGGTCATGTCCTCCCATTTTTGCTGTAGACAGTTTGTCTTATTTGCTAATTTCTCCTTATTAGTACAGTTAAAATTTTATCAATTTTATTCATACTTTTATAAGAACCAGCTTTTGGTTTCACAGTTTTTTTTTTTCCTGCTTTTTGTTTTAATTTCTTTGATTTCTGCTCTTCTCTTTACTATTTCCTTCCTCTACTCTTTCTGGGTTTAATTTGTACTTCTTTTCCTATACTTTTAAGGTAGAAATTTTGATCATTGACTTAAGAAGTTCTCCATTGTCTAGTTAAAGCTCAGGACTTCTGAATATTGGTTTAGCTGCATCCTACAACTTTTGATTATGTTATGTTTTCATTATCATTCAGTTCAAAATGTTTTCTGATTTCTCTTGTGATTTCTTCTTTGACTCAATCACCTAGTAGTGTGTTGTTTCATTTCCAAGTATTTAGGGTTTTCCTAGTCGCCTTATGTATTGATTTCTAACTTAATCAGATAGTATATTGAATATTATTTCAGTCTTTTAGTATTTTAGATTTCAATTCACTTAAATGTTTTAATGGTCCAGAATATAGCCTGTAATGATAAACATACCGTGGGCAGTTTTTGAAAAGTATATATATCTTGCCATATGCTTCTTTAAAAGTACGTATAAAACGTGAGCTATAAAAGGAAATATTAATAGAAGGGACTTGTCATGGGTAGCAACTATTGCTTTTTGAAAGACAAAAATACAAAAAGGCAAGTCAAATTTGGAGAAAATTTTGCAAACCATATTGCAAAAGGATACATTTATATGCTGTATAAATAATTTTCCTGACTCAGTATAAAACAGCCGATTTAAAAATGGGCAAAAATTTGATCAGATACGTCACAATAGAAGATACATAAATGGCTAATGAGTGCATGAAAAGACATTCTGTGTCACTAGTCATCAGAAAATCGCACATTACACAGCATACCGCATTACCACCATACATCCACTAGGATGGCTGCCGTTGAAAGGACTGACAACATGACAAGTTCTGGAATGTTTTAGTCTGCTCTGGCTGCCATGATATAATCATAGGCTGGGAAGTTTAAAAGACAATAATATATTTCTCACAGTTCTGGAGGCTTGGAGAGTTCAACATCATCTTACTGGCCAGTTCATTTCTGGATGAGAACCCTCTTCCCAGCTTAGAGATGGCTGCTTTCTCAGTGTGTCCTTAAATGGCCTTTGCTCTGAGCACTTGGTGAGAGAGAGTAAACTCTCTGTTACCTCCTCTTATAAGGGCACTAACTCAGTTGTTCCAAGTCTCCTTCCTCATGACCTCCTCTAACCCCAGCTGTAGGCCTCACCTCTGGATAATACCATGTTGTGAGTTAGGGTTTCAACCTGGATTTTGAGGGCATGTAAACATTCAGTCTGTAGCCTGCAGCAAGTAGGATACACATACAGTATAGAAGTACCTTACAAAGCTAAAAAATACATTCATTATATAAATCACTTCTAGGTATTTATCCAAGAGAACTGAAAATAATGTATGGGCAGACTTATATGCACCTGAATGTTCAGAGTGGCAGTGCAGATAACCCAAAGTGGAACACAAATATTTAGCAACTAATAAGGAAGTAAACAGATTGTGCTACATCTACACTAACAGTATTAAACAATAAAAGACCAAAAATACTAACAGACTCACAACATAGATGAACCTCAAAAGTATGCTAAGTAAAAGAAGTCAGAACACAAAAGATAATATACTGTATGATCTCATTTATATGAAATTTCAAGAAAGGGCAGAAACTACAGTGCAGCAGATCAGAGGTTGAGGATGCAAGGAGGGGATTGGTGCGAAGGTCATGAGGACATTTATAAGGAGGAGAGAGTTATGTGTTGCTGATTTAAAGATTGTATACAGTTAGCAAAATTATTCAAACTGTATGTTTAAAATTGATGAATTTTAGTTTATATATAAATAATACCTTAATGAAGAAGGGAGACAAAGAATGAAGTATGGAAAACCCAGAGAAAATAAAATGTGCTATAAAATTAGTTCATGTTTCACTGTAGTATTATCACACAACTGTTTTCCTCTGAGGCTTTCTGATACATGTAAAGATTTTCTTATTATATCAGATAGGAGAAGAGTAATAGTAAATATGTGTACATTCTTTTTTTTTATCTGTACATTCTTATAAATCTGTATATTCACAGTTGCACATGTAATTTCTATGAATACATTAGTGAAACACTGTTTTATTTTAATATATAATGCTTTTAATTTATTGGCTCATGGAGAACATTGAAAATTTTTTTCCAGATGTACCTCTAATTGACTCAATTAAATCTGTCTTCACCAATTGAATCATCATACGACCCACTGGTTTTTATGACTAAAGTCACTCTGTTCATTTATGCTGTGTGAAGGGTTTCCAAATATTTTGGTTTTGTTCTAGTAAATAGAATTATATACTGTGAAATGTTTATTAAATCTGAGAGAAAATGTCATTGATTTTTCAGTGGGGATTTAGCTACATTTTCCTTTTACATAAACACAATGCAGTACCCTTTACGAAGAACAGAGAGTGTCTAAAATCTCAGGTGCTTCATAACTAAAATACTAGCTTGTGGCAAAGAAATTCTAGTGAACTCTTTTTCTGATAATTCATAAGATTGGTAGATGTTAGTGTAATCCCTAAATGCTCACAAGTAAAAGATTCTTTGGTTCCCTGGAGGGCTAAGGTTCGAGTTCTTTGATTGATAGGTTGGGATTGTTAAACAGAGTTTGGAAACCCTCTGAAGGCTAAGTAACTGAGTGAAAACTCTGCAAATATTTTGATTAATTCAAAGGTGTATCATTTGCAAAATTCTTTATAGAGCTATGTAACATGCTCTTCTTTTTCTTTCAGTTGGAATCAACAGGCCTTGGCCTTAGCAGTAGTAGACTAAGAACAACTCTAAACAGAATACAGGAAAGCCTCATTGATCTGGTAAGTAATGAATTATAATTAATTCCTTAAGTTATATAGGGTGGAAATTAGTCAAGGGATCAACTAGATATAAATGTGTGTCTGTATATTTTTATGGAGTGCCGGAGTGCCTTAGTATGCCACTATGTGCATGTAGGAAGTAACAGAAAGGTTGCTTGTAGTCTGGCCGATCTCTGATGGGGTGCTGGCATGTGCTGAAGAGCTTTATACAGCAGGGAGTGTCTGAGATCACTTTATAAAGGACCGAAATTCAAGGAGAAGGTTCGTGTTAGTTTGCCGTGTAGTAGGAAGGTCCCAGTTTTTGACTGTTATGTCACATGATGAAATGTGTGGGTGTTTTAGAAGACAGGTAGGACCTGTCTTTTAGGGAAAGCAGCAACACAAAAGTGACCCTGTGTAGTTTTCACTACACAAAAGTGACCCTGTGTAGCTAGCATGTATATTTAAACTAAGAAAAGAAAAACTTTTCCTTGATTGGTCTCTATGGCCAGAAACATGTTTTTCAGGACATTTCTCTGCCTTCTTTGAATTTTTATTTATTCCCTCAATCTATGACAAATAATCATTTTCCTTTTTTAAAAAAAATAGTATTTATATCATGTGCATATGCCTGTTGTTGATTTTTTTATAACACTGTAATCATTCACTGAAGAAATACTTATCGAAATGGTCATTGTATGCCAAACATTCTTACGATGCTAAGAATTCATCTGTGCTTGGAATAGATAATTTCTGTCTAATTATAACTTTGTATTTTATTGGAGCAGAGAGATGAGTAAACAAACTTATAAAATAATATCTATACTTATGCATACGAAGATGAAAGTGAAGCAGAGAGTGATAGGCTGGTTGATCTTTGAGCAGAGCTACAAATAAAGTGACAGGAATATGCCGATATCTTAGGTGGGCATTGTTTGAGCAGAGGAAATAATTGGTGTCTGTCTCTCTTATCATTGGAGACGTTTTGGCTCAGTACTCGTCCCTCCACTCCTCTTCCTCCTTCCGTCTCTGCCTCACTTCCTCTCTCCCTCCCACCTTCCTCCCTCTGCAGTTACTCCTCATTGTATATGAGGCATTGGCTTCCAGACTCCTAGCAGATGCTGTAATCCACAGATAGTTCATTCCCTTCATATAAAAGCAGCATCCCATTTGCATCTGACCCGTGCACACCCTCCTGTATACCTTAAATCATGTCTAGATTACTTATAATACCTAATGCAGTGTAAATCCTGTGTGAATAACTGTTGTATTGTTTAAGAAGTAATAAGAAAAAAACCTGTTCATGTTCAGAACAGATGCTTTTTCCCTTTTCAGATGTCTTTGATCTGTGGTTGGTTGAATCTGCAGATACAGAACCTGTGGATGTGGAGAGCTGATTTCAGTCATAGCACTTACCTTGGCATATATGGTGTCGCTTCCATAGATGTTCGTAGGAGAACCTCCAGTCCCTGGGGTGATTCTTCCCGGCTTGATGAGGCTTAACTTGGCTTGTTTTCTTGGCTCTGCTCTGTTTAGTCCTTGATCTTCGTGTACAGATCAAGGCTCGTCGTTTGACCTAGACTTTTTTTAAGTCTTTGTTTTATAAAACTCACTGGCTTTTATAAACCCTATTAGCAATTTTCTGTGTCTCCATTAGGATTCTTTTTGTTCAATGCTTAGGATAACCTTGACCATTGAATCTTATTCTTAAAATCTTATTCCACAGCTGATGTTTTTCTTGTTTCTCACTAAAAGCCTCAAGAATGGTGGACTGAAATTCCCCTTGGAGTCATTCATTCTGGCATTTCTCCGTAATCTCTGCTAGTTACTAGATTATGATTGTCAAACTGCAGTTCGACATTTGACTTTAAGATGTGCATGGATTTATGCTTCAGGCTTTGCCACATGGTATATAATTAAATAGCATGACTGCGTAAACAGTGGAACTAAACCGGCTCTTCTTTGACAGAAGCTGCCACCCATCTTCTTGATAATCGTGTATTTATGGCTGTGCCTGGCTTCTGTGATCATTGGAAGAGTTTTTTCCTGAACCTACGTAACTGTCAAATTTAGAGATGTGTGTTTAAAAACAAACTACAGTGGTACCTTGGTTCACAAACTTCATTTGTTCTACAATTTTGGAAAAGATGAGCACATTTGTGTTTGTGTGGGAAAGATGCCTGAGGTCATGTTTGTCACCCGATGCTGTTTGCAAGCAAAAACAAAATTTTGCCAAACACTTCTGTTTGCCTACCATATTGTCTGTAAACAAAAGTGTTCATGAACCAAGGTACCACTCTATAGCTTTCCTCCCCCAATAAATAAAATGATAGATATACCCATTTTGTTGTTACTGTTTTCTTTTTTCTTTTGGCACATTGTATCAATTAAGGTTCATTAGAGGAACAGATTTAATATAAAATATGTGTGTGATATATAAAATATACGTGGTAGGCTTTCCCTGACTGTCTGCAGAGTCAGGTGTGAAAAAGTGCAAAAGGGCCGTGTGTGCACTGGAGGGAGGGGGGATCCAGTCGGGGGTCGAAGGTTGGGAGCCCACTGCAGGGTCCTGTGGGTGTCCCCACTAGGAAGCTGAAGAGTCTGCTGGAAGCCTGGAGATGGATGCCCAAAGGTGATGACGAAGATTAGTGCACCTCTGAAGAAGCAGAAGTGAGACTACTTCTTTCCCTCTTTATTCCATCCAGGCTACAAGGCTCTTGGTGCCACCCACAGCCAGGGTTGGTCTTCGTTCTTCTAAGCCAGTCATCTGAAAGCACCCAGAATTTATGTTCGGCCGTCCTCCACTAGGCATTTCTTACCACAATGAACAGTCACATTCATTGTCTTCTAAACGTATCTTGTCTTTAAGTCCTTGTCCTCGCCATCTCTTAAATGGAAGGTCTGTGGCTTGGAACAGAAGACCAGGCGAGTGCTTACCCTCTTCGGTGTGTAAGGAGCAGTGCCCTCTGACCGGGATTCTCCTAACCCCTCGGGAGGATGAGACTTCCTACAGTCCTCTAAAGTTTTCCTCACATTTTCCATTACTTTTCTGGTTTTTTCCCTGTTATTTTCTATGTTTTTCATAGTTACAAGTTTATTGATTTAGAAAATCTGTTGGTCATGTGCTAGACTTTAATCTCAGGTGTTTTTAAGTTGGCATATTAATTTTCTTTCTTCATTGATTTGCATCTACATTGGCCAAGAATAGTAATTGACTTGCTCTTCAGTACATTCTTTGGGTAGTAAAATAATTTATAGCCCACAACCAAGTCATTTTGGAACAGACTATCCAGAAGTGATATTTTTCTTCTATTTCTCCAACATGTCATTTAAAATCCTAATAGATATTTTTTCTTGATTTTATTTTTTCTATATATATCTTTTAATTTTTACTTTAAGATGTAAAAGGCAAAATGGAATCACCATTATCTTAAAAATGACACCTAAAACAGTTCAACCTAAAAATTCAGGGTAACTAAGAAAATGTTTGGCATATCAAAAAAAAACTTCTAAGAAAAGAAATCTAATGGAGGAAGAGTAGGAAAGGAAGTTGCTTTCAGTGTAACATTACCAGAAATTTGAATTTTTAATCTTCCATTTGGTAATGCTAACTAAAGTGTTTGCTTTAAGACTCTGGCCATCTTTGACTCTTTGATAGTAAGTGTATATTTTAGATTTGTCCAGAAAAGTCCATTAATATAAATTCTCTCTTTGGTAGTAAATTAGTGGCAATAAAGGCTAAAAATGAGACTTTTACTGTGAGGATGATGATCGATTAAAGTGTCATTTCTCCACATCTTCCAAGGAATGTGTCCTCCTCTACTTACCGGCTTGGTATAAACCGAGACCTTGATTTAGTTAGGAGCTCTTCATTTCAGTGCACGTAGCACATACCATTTATTTATGTCAGCCTGACATTTTGTGCTGTCTTGCTCTCTTCATTGTTATGTCCCTGAATGTAAACACAAGCCTTTAGACTTCGAGCAGACGATTGCCGTAATTTTTATGCCTAAGATGCGTGTTCACTGGGAACAGAGGAGGGCATTGTAGGGGATCTTTCAGTTTGGGGACAGCAGTCCCCCTGATCTCAGGATGTTTTTACCCTGTGAGTAAAGAGGCACTTACTGTGTCTGTGTCAGAGGAACTAAGGAGGTAGTTAGGTGAGTGCTTTGGGTCCCCCCGTCACAGAAGATGAGCCGCATTTCTCCTGCCCTTTCCTGACCCGCTGTTACCTTCTAGCACTACTTTCTTGCCTACTCTTTCCCAAATTCACTACACAGGCAGCATCTAAATTCAAAGAAACTTCCAGTTTTATAAATATGTTGTATGCATATATTTAATCATAAAAGAATGAAACTGAAAAGTAACTGCTATCGTGTCTGGAGTTAAAGGTGACCCTTGAGCTATTTTGAGTTTGAGATTGTACAATATTGTCAAGCAGTGCCTGTCAGATTTAATTTAATTGTAAAATTTTTTTTTAAATGAGAACATTCGTTAGAAGATTTTGTTATGGCCTTCCAATATAATACTGCAGGTTTCAACCAAAGCTGTAGAAGAAAGCTCATTTCTCCGCAGTATTTGTTCGCACCCAGTAACTGTCGGCTGCTGTGTGAACCTCTTCAGTGTCGCGGAACTCCCAACCATCCTGATCAGCCCTTCTTGCCTTATAGTCTGCCTGATAGAATGGGCTTTGTTTTGATGTGGCTAAACCTGCTTCTCTACAATATTTTGTTAGCGCAATAACTCCCCCCTGGAGCCATTTCGGCTAGCATGGCTATCTTGCCCAGGTGAGTTATCTCTTCCCCTAACTCCTTTATTTGTTTTTCATGTTTCAAGATTTCAGGTCTCCTCACCATTCTTTGACTTGTCTTGAGACAGCTCTTTAAAACTCTGAACTAAGAAGAAAATACAGAGTGCTTTAAGAGGTGCTGGCAGTAGAGAAAGGGGGGAGCCAAGTGACAGGGTGCAAAACAAGGTACAAGATAGGCGAATCTTTATTATCATTTTATTCAGCCATGATTACTGTGTGTGCTTGAGTTCCTTGTGCTAGTATGATGGTCCCTCTAGGGGAGGAGGCAAATAAGGAATAAAAGAAAATCTAATGGCAGCTTGTGTTGAGAGCTATGAAGTAGGTACAAAGGATAAAAGGAAAGAGAGAAAGGGTGCAGTTTTATTTGGGTAATCAGGGAAGACCCCTCTGGGAAGATAACATGGAAGCAGGTCCGTGAAGCACATAGGGAAATGAGCCACCCGGATAAGAATTCACTTGATTAGGTCCGGGGACTCAGCTCAGTGGTTAGAGTGCTTGCCTTGCAAGCACAACACCCTGGGTTCGATCCCCGGCACCAAAAAAAAAAAAAAAAAAAAAATTTCACTTGGTCAACAAGCATTTATTTAGGGCCTGTCAATTGAAAACTCGGTGTATGGTGTCAGACACTGTTCTAGGAGTTAAAGACGCAGTTGTAGGTGTGATGGGGGAAACCACACAAACTCCCTGCCCACGTGAAGCTTACTTTATAGCAGTTTGAGCACACTTGGGGGAATAGTGTCTTAGGTTGAGAAAACAGGAAGCACAAAGACCCTGAAGAAGGAGCATGCTTTCCTATTCCAAGAAAAGAATAGTAGCCCATGTAATTGGAATGAGGCAATTAGAAGAAAGCAGAGATCGCCAGGGCCTAGGTCATGTAGCGCCATTGTACTTCATTCTGAGGAGGACAGGCAGACTGTTGGAGAACTTCATGCAGAAGAGTTGATATGATCTCCTTAACTACTTTAAAAAAAATTAGTTTTGGCTTCTCTTAGTAGCAGTTCAGGAGAAAGATGAGGTCTCTTGCATTAGGTAGCCCCGTGAAGATTTGTCCCGGGATTGGAGGTGGGATATTAGGACTGAGAGGAGTCACAACCTTCTAGAGAGGGAATGGAAGAACCATTATTGGAGATAGATAAGACTTTTAGGAGGGACCCATTTAAAGAGGACCTCAGAGTTCATTTTCAGATGTTAAGTGCTGTGAAGGTAAGGGAGCAGTTGGAGCAAGGTTAGAAGTTTTGTAGTTATTGACACACAAGTGGCATAAAACTGGAACTGGATAAACTATCTGGGGAGTAGAATGTTAATATAGAGAAGTCTGTGGATTGAACTTGAGGGCACTGGTGTTTAAAGGTCAGAGAGAATAAGTGGCAGCAGACTGAGGCAGATCAGCAGAGTGATGTTATGGGAACTACATACAGAAATGTTTTCAAGATTGGCTGAGTAGGATGCTGCGGTGTGAGTATTTGGAGTTGACTGTTGGATTTGGCCATGTGGAGGTCATGAGGGACCTTGGTAATGGTTTCCCTGGGGGGAGACAGATAACAGCCGAATTAGCATGGCCTGAAAGAGCACAGGAGGAAAAGAGGTGAGGCAAAGCCTATTAGCATCGTTGTAATGGTCATGTTCGTTAATTGAATGATTTGAGGACCTACTTATGCCAGGTAGCATGTCTAGTACTGAGGTTCAAAGATGATAAAAGTGGTCCTGCCCCTCCAGTAGCTCCCGGGGAGGGAGGGCTGTCAGGAGACAGTGGCTAACAAAGTGTGCTTTGTGCCGTGTAAACTTTTGCGTCTGTTTCTATGGTGGAGACACAAGTTAAGATAATCATTCTTCATGGGCAACTGAGAACATTATGGAAAGAAGATGGCCTGTGAATTCAGACTTTAAAAATAAGAAGGAAAGAACTAGACAGAGTGGAGGAGAGCTAAAAAGACAGGTGTTTGTGGAAGGGAGGTACAGCAAGCAGTCCAGGGTGGGCCACCCGCAGGCCATGTGGAACACCTCGGCATGAGGCTGGCAAGGTTGTCAGTTACAAATGAGTAATATCCTTGTGGCACATTTAGACTTTTTCTGTAAGCAGATTGAGAAGGGTAGCACTCGTATTGTAGAAAAATAATCCAGTTAACTTTGTGGAGACTGGAGTAGAAACAAGAGGAGCTGGAGACTAAATTCTCTACTTAAAGACTTGTTGCTGTTGCAGTCTTCTTTTGTTTTCCTCAAAATTATTAACATTTTTTTATTAATACATAGTAATTGTGCACATTTCTGGGGTACAACGTGATGTTTTGATACATGTTCACACTGTGTAATCATAAAATCAAGGTATTTGGTACACTGTCACCTCATGAAGTTATCCCTGCAGTGAGATTATCCCAAAGCCTCTGCTCTAGCTGTTTTGAAACGTTCAGAGCAGTGCTGTCCAATAGGGCACCACTGCTTTTCCCTCCCTCCTAACTGTAAATTCGTATCTCTTGACCAGTCCGTCTGTATACCCACTTCCCCTTCCCTTCCCCAGCCTGGGCTAGCTGCTCTTCTACTCTCCACTTCCTTGAGATCTGTTCTTTAAATTCCACATGTGAGTAAGATCATGTGGTACTTGTCTTTCTGTACTTAGCTTTTTCTACCTAACGTAATGTCCTCCAGGCTCATCTGTATTATCACAGATGACAGGATTTTGTTCTATGCTGAAGAGTATTCATGTGTTGATGGGTAGTTAGCTTGATCCTGTATCTTGGCAATTCTCCATAGTATTACAATAATAAACATGGGGTGTAATAAAAATACTGAATATATGGTACTTCTGTTTTCGTGTTCTTGGGAACCTCCATACTGCTTTCCCTAATAACTCTACTAATTTACATTCCCACCAACCTTGTGCAAGAGTTCCCTTTTCTCCACATTCTAGCAAAAGTGCCTGCTATATTTTGCCTTTTTGCTAGTAGCCGTGGTTACAGGGATGAGGTGATGTGTTATGTGATTTTGATTTGTATTTCCCT
Organism: Hystrix cristata; assembly: GCA_004026905.1. Classification (NCBI taxonomy): domain Eukaryota; kingdom Metazoa; phylum Chordata; class Mammalia; order Rodentia; family Hystricidae; genus Hystrix; species Hystrix cristata. The sequence continues at coordinate 56,577 of PVJO010007968.1, read as the reverse complement.
GATGATAAGTGATGTGCTGAGCATTTTTTACATTTTTAAAAATATTTTTTGACTTTTATTAGTACATCTTCGCCATACACAATGATTACTGTAGGGAATTGGTACATGTACATAATACACTTCAATGTTTTCCCCTTCCCTTCTTTTATTTTTCCAGCATCAGATTCATTTATTTATCTTATAAGACCTTATAAAGTTGATTATCATATGTACACATTAAAAACACGACTAATAAGCCAAAGAACATATAAAATGTGTAAAACAATTAAATACTAAGTCGATACTTAGATACACTGTACTGGATTACAATACCTTTTTTTTTTTTCTTTTTCCCTCACTTTAAGCATTTCTTCCTATACACGAAGGGAATTTGTGTATCTTCTTTTGAGAAATGTCTGTTCAGATCTTTTGCTCATTTTTAAATTGGATTATTTGGGTTACTTTGCTATTGAGTTGTTTGGATTCCTTGTAGTGTGTCGAGGTTAACTTCTTATCATCATAATTTGAAATATTTCCTTCTATACTGTAGGTTGTCTCACTATTGTGTTAATTGTTTTCTTTGCTGTGAGAAACTTTTTAGTTTGATGTAATTCCATTTGTGTATACTTGGTTTTGTTGCCTGTGCTTTTATCTTGTCCAAAAGGTCCTCGCCCATTCCAGTTCTCTGAAGTGTTTCCCTTATGTTTTCTTCTAGTAGTTTCAGGCCTTACATTTCAGTCTTTAGTCCATTTTGGGTTGAGTTTTGTATATGAATAGATAAAAATCTAGTGTCATTCTTTGGCAGTGGATATTCCCTTTCTCTATCACCATTTATTGAACGTGCTGATCTTTTTCCATTGTGTGTTTTTGGCCTGTCTAAAATCAGTTGTCTCCATGTGGATTTATTTCTGTGTTCTCCATTCTGCTCCACTGATCTATGTGTCTGTTCTTCTGCCAGTATTGTGCTGTTTGATTACTATAGTATATAGTTTATTTCGAAGTCAGGTAGTGTGATGCATCCAGCTTTGGTTTTTTTTGTGTGTTTTGTTTTGTTTGTTTTTTGGGTGGGTTTTTTTTTCTTTGTTCAAAAAACCTATGGGATATAGCAAAAGCAGTTCTAAGAAGGAATAAAAACCTACTCAGGCATTCTATTTGTTCTATTAATTGATTGATTATTATTTATTATATAAATATTACTTATTTAGAATAGCTCACCTCAGACTGCTAAAGGGCCTGGGGTCTGATTAAATTGTGACAACAGAAAGGAAAAAGTATGAAAAATGTCTCTTTAGGCAGTTTGTTAGTGATTGATTGGGTATGAGAGGTAAGAAAAAAAGACAGGTATGAATGATTTCAAGGCTTCTCACTTGGACAGTCAATATATATATAACCACCAAAATTAAATAGCACAGGCAGTGGGTACCAAACAGTATCTAATTTTGTGAATTCTCTTTTTTTTTTCCTGGAATATCATTTATTTCCTTTTTAGTAAAGGGAAATAAATAATGGAGAGGCAACATTGATTAACTGCTTAGGTCCCTGGTTCTGGTTCTTAGAGGAAGCACTTGATAACTTTTAAACGCTAATTAAGTAATGAAAGATGGAAGAGGATCACTATATTAGGAGAAGATTAGAAATTAAAAAAAGAATGAAGAATAAAGCCATTTCTGTTCCGAAAGGTTTTGTCATTTTTATTTCCCTTTTACTAAATTTACAAAAATTTTAAATTACACTTCCAGAGTCTTATGTATTTGATGACTTTTACTCATCTGAAAAATGTTGGAGACTTGCGATTATAGAATTGTTTCAACAGTACTGTAGATTGACACTTTTTTGTACTTTTAAATTTATTTTCATTTGATTTTTGTACCGAGATTTCCTTTGAGAGTCACACCTCATATCCAGGAAACTGCTTGCCTGGCGTCAGAATACTTGGGAAGATAAATAATAATGAGAAGTTTGCTCTTGAGCATGGCATCAGATGAAAGTAAAACAGAGATTTGAAGTCTAAGTTTTCTTGACTTTGAATTAGTCTGCATCACTCCTGTTGCCCACATGCCTTTTTATTTGAAATTGTTCTTCTCTCCTCAGCAGCAAAGAGGAGCCCAGCACACCCTGTTCTCTGGGCATCACTTTCCTCTACTCACACTGACCATCTTCCTTCTCATCAAAAGCTCTCTTCAGTCATACACAGTGTGGTTGGTTCTGTTATAACTACATTCTAGTCCTGCCTTCTTGAGGTTATGTCGAGGTTACCTTGATTAAGATTTAGTTGTGAAGTGATTGATCAAACCATACTTTACAATTTTACCAGCTTGGTTCTCAAGGGGCAATCTCAGTTCCCTCAATTACAAGTTCTTGAGGGACATCTCAGTGTTAGCTCTGTGAAATATCTGTCAATTCATAAAGATTTCTTGTGTTGGCAGACATAAAGTCACGCGCTAATTTCACATATAGTGTTATTTGATGTATAGAATCATTTCTACTTAGCACGAAAAGTTTGAATATTTAAAAACATAAAATCAGGAAAAATGAACTGAAATGAGGTATAATTAATGTATACCTAAGAGTATTTTATATACCTAAGAGTATATACCTAAGAGTAATGAGAACTGTAGTTCTAGTTTAATTGTAGTTCTGGTTTTGCCAAGACTTTCATTTCTGTGGTTTATTACAATGGTTTTTACTATTTACTGCTATTATTACTATGGTTTATCCCTGTTAGGTTTGCTGTTTTAGCTGTTGTATACACAGGTATGTTGTGTTTTCAGGAAGTTTCAGCTGATCCTGCGGCCACACTCACAGCAGCAGAAGAGAGAAAGGAGAAGGTACCCAGCCCGCACCTCAGTCACCTGGTGGTTTTGACATCTGGGGATACATTATATGGGTTGGCAGAAAGAGTGATAGCTACAGAATCCTTGTAAGTTGTTAAAAAGAGTTATTTTGCCCTTAAATATTTAAGAAAAGTTATACAAGCAAGCGTTGTATAATTGATTCTAGCTATATATAACTACCATTTCTAAATATCATGTATTTCTGAGAAGTGTATGCTAACATACATCACTAGTTGATTTTTAAAATTGCATAATTGGTTTTCATTTATATAAATGAGGGAAATCTTCTAAGTTTTGATCTTTAATAACATGATCCTTGCTATAGTTAAAACTTTATGAAGTCTTATAGTGTACTTTATATTTCCCTTATTGATGGCCGAAGAGTCCAGAGAAACTGTAGCTACAGTGTCAGTTTAGTTCTAAGTATAATTCTTCTTTTAAAGATCCCCAATTTGTTAATTCACTTAAAGCATATACCTTCTTCCAAAGATGACCAGTATAATTTAAAAATGTGGGCGTACATAGCAAAAACTGGAGAGGCAGTGCTGGGTCACCGTGTACTTGCAGGTGTATTCACTGAGCAGGTGACTCTCTTCCGGTGCACTGCTTCCTACGCTGGAGTTTGGCTGTGCACCTTGGACAAGTACATTTTTCTGCATGTTAGGAATGTTTGGATCATTTAGGAAAAGTTTCACATGCTGAATCAGAACTCAAAGTCGGCTGTATATGATGGAATGAGATCTTCAAAATTACAAAACAGATCCTTCAAAACACTGTATTCTCTTTTCAATCTTCTGTGTCATCTGTGCTCCTATCTAATATGCAAAGCAACATAACTCTGTACCTTGTGGTAACCTTATTGTCTCTTGGAAGTTACTCTTCTCTTACCTTAACTTCCATTCATTAATTGTTGTGTAGATGGTCAGTGAACGTGTCAAGTTCAAAGTACATTAACATGGAAAATAATTTTAGTTGCTAAAGTTTTGTTTAGAGATCTTAAAAGATTACTTACACAAAAACATAATCAGCTCCAAATCCTGTCATTAGTTTACACGTGGTTATTTCCTCCCTTTAGGGTGTTTTTGGCTGAACAGTTTGAGTTCCTTCAGCCACATCTGGACGCTGTGATGCCTGCAGTCAAGAAGCCTTTTCTGCAGCAGTTCTATTCTCAGGTCAGAGATGGGCTTGTGTTGTATCAGTTCACCTGAAAGCAGTATAGGACTGTCCCCGGCCATTTGGTGTTTTGTTTTTGTTTTTCTACTGAAGTTCAGTCTCCAAGCCCTAGGAAAGCTGGGTAGAATTTCATCTACTCACACATGGATTCCTGCATTTAAAACAAATACTTATTGAGCACCTCAAGTAACTTTTAGTTTAGTGAGAGAGCCAGTTCAGACCATGTTTATAGAAAGGTTTGGTGAATGCTAAAATGAGGAGAGAGCAGTGACAGCATATTCAACCTGTCCCAGAAGAGAAGAGAGCTGTGGCTGGGAGAAGGTCGTCCAGTAAGGCTGCCTGGAGGAGGTGCTGTTAAACTCTGCCAGCTGGGTAGAGAGGCAGAGGGGATGTGCTCTAAACTAAAGGGATGGCGAGTGTCGAGAGCAGAAGAGAAGGGAGTGTGCTGGGTGTCAGGATCTGGGGAAAATTCCACTTGTCAGAGCAGGAAAAAGGCTGGTGATGAGAAAAATGACTGGAGTGACCAGTGGGAGCCACATCACGTGAAGTGCCGTTGTCCTGAAGTTGGGCTTTGTCCTGCAGGCACAGAATGACACCCAGAGGGTTTGGGATCAGTGCGCAGCATGGGCGGGTGTCTGTTTTCAAAGTCATTCTTGCAGGGCACCTGACAAGTGGGCCTTAGACAGCGAGCCTGGGGACACGGAGAACAGTGTGCAGGCCCATACGTACTGCAGGTGGCAGGTTTTGGCGTTCTGAAGTAGGATCCTGGGAGTGGAAATGCAGAGAAGTGGAATTTGAGCAATCATTGCCAGTCTTCATGAAAAATCTCCAGTTCTTCCATAATTTTGATATCAGTGGTCTTGAGTTTATTGAATGTCTCAAAATTCTGTTTTGAGTAAGGCCTTTTGGCTTACATTAAAGTATTTTCATAATTTCAATCTCCAATTGTTTTTCTTGTTTTCAGTTATGGTATATACTAGAAACAGGGGGAAGTGTTCTTAATATATTTTATACTTGTAGAAAATAAGTATTTTCATTTCTGTGAAATTTATTTCAGACAGTCTCAACTGCTAGCGAACTACGGAAACCAATTTACTGGATTGTAGCTGGTAAAGCCATTGATTATGAACAGATGCTGCTCCTAATGGCTAATGTGAAATGGGATGTCAAGGAGATTATGTCACAGCACAACATATATGTAGATGCGTTGTTAAAGGCAAGTGCTCTGGGCAGCATCTTTACTAAAGATCATTCTACTAAGAGAAATACAGGTTCTTTTATTGGTATGACTGTAAAAATAGTGAGATTATACTTCCTACTATATTTCCATTGGGGGATTTAAGTTTCTGAATTGGCCTAGGCTTACTTTCTATATTTTGTGTTCTTCTTTTGATTGAAGAATACTTCATAGGTATTTCATTTTTCCTCACAGATTTCCCATGTTGAGTTAGTGTTCGATTACTACATCTCATGCCTGGCTTTCATACTGTAGAATCCCAGTAGCCATGATTCTGATGTCAAGAAGATATGTCTATTTAATTAAAAGTTATTTCTGCAGTTTAGTGTGCATATTCATTAGCAAGAGATTATGCCCTTGATCATTCTAAGTTGTTTTTTCCAGAAATCACATTATTTTTGCAATATGTCATGCCAGTAGCTTTTTGCATTCAGTGACCTGCCTTTGTAAGTTTCCTAGAAAGAATTGTACTTTGTTTTTTCCATTTATATATAAGTAGATATTTATAGCTCACTTGACATTTGTCATACATGGACAGGAGTGCTGACAGTGTAATCGTGAATTAAAGAACTTATGATGCCTCCGGAAATTTACATGCCAGTGGAAAGATAGGAATAAACAGATAAATGGAGATACGATGTCAAGTGATGAATAATGCTGTGAAAAAAATAAACCAGCGAAAGAGAGATGGGAAATGACAGGATTTGGGTGACAGTAATACCATTTATTTGCTGCAGCCACAGAGCGGCTCAGATAAAATGAGTGGAAAAGAGACCTGAGAGAAGTAAGGAAATGAGATGTGGATATATAAGGTGAAGAAAGTGCATCTGAGAAGACAAAAGCCATCTTTCTTTCAGAAAAGTTTTGTTTTTCATTTTTGTCAATGAAAAGAAATTGGCCATTCTAAACTCCTGGCTTTTGTCTCATTTATACAATCATTTTTACCTCCCTAGTTCAAGGCAATACATAGTAGCCTGGACACCTGAGAAGTGATAAAGTTATAGGCGCAGTCGGTCTGTTGTTCCCGCTGCCAGCAACCTAAAGTGCCCCTCTGAAGGGCAGCGAGGCTGTCCCCAGACTCGAGAGTCTTGGCAGGCAAAGCCCGGGAGTTACTTTGGAGATCTGAGGCGTGAAGTATGTGACGAGGGTACTCTGTATTTGCCATAACTCAAAGGTCATTGACCTCGAGATAATTAAAGGAAAAACTTTGGTTTCCAGAGCACCCAGATTTCTATTGCGGGTTTTAATTTGGAATGTAAGAGATGTATATAATTTGTAAATAGTGACAACCCTCTTTTGGTAATAGTTCAGTTTGTGAAAAGTTGATTCTTATTTTTTTATGATATGCTGTCAGTCCAGTCAAGCTGCTGTAGTTTATAAAAAATAAATTATTATTTCTTACAGTTCTGGAGACTAAAAAACCCTAAGTTAAAGTTCAGACCGATTTCACCATCTGGTGAGAGCCCCGTTTCTCATAAGTGCCACTATCATGTATCCTCACACAGCGAAAGGGGCAAGGTCTCGGGTCCTAAAGAAAAACACTAACTCATGAGGACTCTGCTCTTATGGTCTAATTACCTTTCAAAAGTCCTCTTTCCTGGCGGTGGGGAGGTTGCACAGTATTCAGCCTGTAGCAGATGCCAACTATGGGATGAAGGAAGGACTTCCCTACTCAGTGAATGCACGTACTAGAAGAAGGCTACTTGCTTCAGTTACTTTTAATTCCAAGAAATGTACTTATTATAAGGAAGAACCAGTGTTAACCAGATTGTTAATCTGAACCCAGTGTTTAGCCTATGGCTTTCTTTAAGCCTAAAGGTTAATTGTCTGTGATAATTTTTGTTCTTACTATTACTTTTCCATGTTTAAATGAGGTAGAAACATCCTGCTTTTGTTGCACCAAAAATTGTAAGCAAAATGGAATGGTTTTATTATTCATGTAACAACTAGCATTCTTGAATATTGAATTTAGCAGTGAGTAGAATGTCGTATTGTACAGTAAGCATATACTTTTATCTTTAAAATAAAATATTAACGAAAAGCATTCAACTGACTCTTGAAATCCAAAGCAGTTTACCGTAGCAAATGCATAAGTAAATACCGTAGCAAATACTACTGCTGTGCTCGATCCATGTAATGAAACAACAAACGGAGAGCAGTTATTTATTTAACTTTGATTTTCAAAGGTTAGCTTAGTGAGTTGATGATACACTTTCTTAAAAATATGGGGCTGGGGATTTAGCTCAGCGGTAGAGAAGGCCCTGAGTTCAGTCCCCAGCGTGCACACACACACGCGCACACACACACACACAGAGTGGTAGAAAAGGCCCTGAGTTCAGTCCCCAGTGCATACACACACGCGTGCGCACACACACAGACACACACACACGCATACGCACACACTCTGCAAAAAAGTAAAGCAATAAAGTGGTAAAAATAAATCAGCAAGAAAATTTGCGATTTAAGAAGTAGCCAAAGAGCACAGATAACACAGTTACCCTGATGTGATACCTTGACTGAAGATGGTCAGACCAGCTAAGTTTTTCTCCAGCGTCTTAGTAGACTATTGGAACACATGTCAGTCCCAATTTGTTCAAACTCATGTTGCGTCTCTGCAAGAAACTAAATAAAAACAGCATTTTAAGCATTTTGAGTTTATTTAATATATATTGTAGAGGAAAGGTCAATGGCATTTACATTTGTAAATGAGCGTTATTTACCGATTGAGGGATACACCATCTGGTGCTTTTATATCATTCCTGGGGTTTTCTAAATTAGTTACTTTTTTAATATTTAGTATAATCACTTATAAAAGTCACTAGAAAAAAGTTGAGTTTTTCTGTAGATATTAGAAAATATTGTGTATTTTTTCCTTTCGTACAAAGAATTTCAGCTATGACATGACTTTTAAATCATTTCATATATATACCAGTTTATTTTCCAAGAAGGTTTAGGAAAGAGTAATTTATCAGCTTGTTCTCTAAGGAGGATAGCCATAAATTACGCATAGTTAATTTTGAGTTGAAAGCTTAGTGAAATATTTTTTTGAACTGGTTTCTGAAAGACATTTTTTAAGCCAAGTTAACTCTTTTAGTCTATAGTGACAACCATAGAAAATTTTGAGATGTAGAAGCATTTGGACATTGTTAACTGGTTAATGACATTTCTTTTGAAAGGAAAGGTAGTGTATTCTATATTATAACATAATCCATTCATTAAAAAATAAAACCCTCACCCTAAGTCCAAATTATCTTTGGCATCGATCACTCTTTGTTTTATTTCCTTTGATTCTGATCTTTCTAAATCTCCCCATTCCTCCCTCCCTCCCTCCTTTCCTTTCTCCCTGGCTTTCTCCCTTTCCTTCTCTCCCTCTCTTTTTGTTTTCTTTCTTTTTTTCACTTTTTTTTTAATGGGAAAGCACTGTGGAATTATAATTATACTTACGTATGGCCACAATTCTTGTTGTCTTAGGAATTTGAGCAGTTTAACAGGAGGCTAAATGAAGTTTCTAAGAGAGTTCGGATACCCTTGCCTGTGTCTAATATACTTTGGGAACACTGTATCCGATTGGCTAATAGAACTATCGTGGAAGGGTAAGTTTTTCATGAAAGCATTATCTGTTTGTTAAATGATAAAATATATTAATAATAATATATGGTATCACTAATGGATGGTGAGAATAATAGAACTAATGATAAACAAGTTTGGAAAGTGATTATTGGAGCAAACTATAAAGTCTGCTGTGCCTGTCTCTGTCTGTGCTTTATTTTCTTGTTGGTGACAGAGAAAGAGCTAGAATGAGTGTGGAACGCAAAATCTACTTCTTATCTGAAAATTAAAATAACGATTATACCTAATACTAAAATTTTCATGATGATCCTTGTTCCTAACATCTGTTGAGCCCTGTATGTCATTTACTGAACCAAACATTGTACCACCAGTGAGTCTATCATTAAATCCCACCTTACCTCTGTTCCATAGCTACTGTTACTCTGCTTTATCAGTGTAGAATCCTGCACTCAGAAAATCAGCGCTAAGAAAGGTTAAGTAACTCACCCACGTTCACAGTTTCTAAAGTCAGAGAGTCAGTCCTCACACCCCTGTATCCCTGTCATCATCGTCGTCGTCATGTCACTGTGACCTGTGTAAATCTTTTATCTGTCGAGATCATCCGGATCTGTCAGTAGTGATTGTTCACTCACTCAAGAGACTGCTTACTCTGCTCACAACATGTAGAACAGAAATAAGAATCAGTAATGCATTTAAAATATCCCTGCGAGCCAAACTGCTGTTCCCAAGACCACACACAGTGATCTAGAGTTGCACATCAATTGAATTTTCACACTATCATTATCTGATTTCTCTTTAGTTCTCATTTGTTATGAAAAGAACGTATTAGAGAGTGGGAAGGTGCTGGTAATGGCTGACAACTGTCTTGGCATTCCATATTGAAGCCAGCAATGCTATAAGAAAACGGCTGTGTCAACAATCATGACCGAAACGTATTTTCAGTAAATTTGTTTAATAAAGTAGAAAAGTGAGTAATATGTGTTAGATTTCAGTATATAACACTTTATTGAAAATTTTAAAAAATGCTTGGTCACTTTAAATAATATGAGTTGGGTTTCCTTACAAATTTCCTTAGGGGAAATACCTCATTTTCTAAAGTTGAATTTTCCACAGTCTGTATGATTGATTGAAGGAACGACTTAGGAGTAATAGAATGTTACACTGTTATGGTTGATATATTCATGCTAATTACTGGTCTGCCTTAAAACACACAGTATTTCAGTGGGTGTCAGAATAAGTCTATAAAATTGTTTTATCATGGAAAATAGCTATAGCGTTCATGGTAGAATTACTTCATTTGTTTTCTTTGCATGGAGTAGTTTGCAATAGTGAACAATTTTATAAAACTAAGATTACTTTGGAGTATTCAGAGCTTAGTTTTAGAAATAACTTGGCAGTGAGATTAACTGAAATACCACTTTAACCTTCCTACAGACAGTTATGTTAATTGGGTGCAGAAAAAATAGTCTGTACAGCAAAGAAGAATCTTGAAGTTGGTTGATTTCTTTGCTTTACAAATGAGGAAATGGAAGGTGAGATAGAAAAGTAGCTTTTTTTTTTTAATCAAAATGACAGGGCATGAACTTAGTCCACTCCTCTGAGTCTCGTTTGCTCTTTTTCCTGAACCTCTCATTTCTGGACAGTGTGTCAGAATGTGTTTGAGAGAAAAGTTCACATGCTAAAGGCTTCTTTTCCTGACCCAAACCCTCCTGTCACTCATGTTGTCTCATTATTGTGTATCCCAGATATGCCAATGTCAAGAAGTGCAGTAATGAGGGTCGTGCTTTGATGCAATTGGATTTTCAACAGTTTTTAATGAAACTTGAAAAACTAACAGATATTAGACCCATTCCTGATAAAGAATTTGTGGAAACCTATATCAAAGCCTACTACCTGACTGAGAATGACATGGAGCGCTGGATCAAAGAGCACAGGGTGAGGACTGGGAAATGGTTCGTGGGGTGTTTACTCCTCTTCTTCATGCTGGTTCCTTGTGGTGTATTATACAATAATCATGAGAGTGAAATGTGCTTTTCTAACAGTGACTACAGGGATCAGTTCACTATTTTCAGACTGGGTTTATGAAGTGCCCTTTGCCTAAATAAATCCTTTTGAGCCCTTTTGAACTATCATAGCAATTATTCAGAAATACAGCCAGACGCAGAATATTAGCTATTTCTCCTACAACTATGTTGTAGGAAAATGCTGAAGCTGGTTTACATCAAGGTACAATGTTTCTTATGCTGTAGCCCTTACAGAATTTAAGCTTGCTTGTCCTTCTCTACAGCGAGATGATACCATTCAAATCACATTGACGTGTATTAGTGTTACTTGAAGACAATAATATTTACATGGCTAAAGCTTAATTTGCATCCAACATTAGATTTTACCTTTAATATAGATTTTATTATTTTTTGTGAGTATACAGATAAAATAGAGAAAAATACTATTGAATGTTTTTTAGGATGCTGACTTTTCAGCACTGTTTAACATATATCACTTAGGCATGGTTGGTAGAGGTGGCTCTTATGCACCAGTGTTGTATCATTTGTCAAATAGGCAGTATGTGAAGATGGGTTTAATGAAAGTACACAAAGTGTTAAAATCATCACCAAACTCTAGTGTTCACATTTAGTTAGTCTCTAAACATCATGGGTAAAAGCTATGTAATATTTGAGTAAGGAATGAAGCACTTATTTGTACTAACCTTATCAGGGTCAATCTTTTGAATTCTTAATACTGTAAAAAGAGGAAAGGAACTGTAGCTTGGAACATTAACATTAGCTCAGTTTTGTGTAGATGTGCTCACTGCAGGTTGAAGGAGAATAGAAATGTACATGTTATTTCATTGATTTTGACCTAATAGCCAGAATTGAGAAAACTTCAACACGTGTAGTTCCAGTGGTATTTGAAAACTAAACGCTACCTCCATGCTGATGGCATGCTGAATGCTGCTAGAATCCATTTACTAAAGTAAGCCGTAAACACTTCAGCTTGCTTTCTGAGGAAGGGATTTGCAGAAACAGTACAGAGTCGCTGAGGTGGAAGGCACAGTTCTCAGGTGTGTATTATTTGATGCAAGACTGATACCTGCTTTAAGATTTCTTCTTTGAATATAGTATTTTAAAATTTTTTAGCTGGGTGCTTTGGAAGAACGTTAAGTGATTGAAATCTGTAATTTGGTGGTATTTTTCCCTCAATGTCAGGACATTTCCAGAGAAACTCCCCACAGTGGCAAGACTAATGCTCTGGTGAGGAGGGACCCTGAGTGCTGACTCTTAGGCGAGATTGGTAACCAGGTGGTGGCGGTGCCCTCTGCGAGCACATGTACAAGCTGCGCGGTTTGCTGGGTTGTTAGATGAACTCATTCCTGTCCTATCCTTAGTGGTTACCTTCAAGAAACACAGATTTTCTCTTTTTATCAGTTCATAGTACACAGCCGTCTTATTCTGTATGACCTCTTGTTACTCAACCTCCAGAACCAAACCAGTATACAAAAATTTCTCCTGAATCCCTATTTACTGTCATCCTAGAGTCACATTGTCTGAAATTCAGGAACCATATAGATTTGGGTAGTAGAGATAGTTTTTAGTTACTATCTATTGGTTATGATATGAGGGTTTAAAAAACAGTGACTTTCTGATCCTTGTTACCGTATTCATTTTTCCTACCTTCAAAAGATTGTTGTTCTGTTGGAAATTGGAAATTTCTTTTTAACAAAAGTCGTTTATAAAATGTAGAGTACCAGAAAAATACCTCATCAGTAGCATTTTAAAAATTTGAAATGACGTAGCATTTGATAACCTGTTAACAAAGAATATAACAGAAACAAGCATACAGTGTGTGACCTTTTATGTGATAAAAAGCCTGAGCACATCAGGTTATTTTGCCTAAGACAGAGTGTGTTGCTTCTTACTTCATGTGTATACTACAGTACCCTTATTCCCTCCTTTTACAGCCCATAAACAATTGGTCTTTTGTGTCTTCACTGTTAATTTGCACTCTCCTTCACTGACTTGTCATACTCAGAATTTGTACTGTATCTGACTGTTCTTCTGGTGCATCGATTAGCTACATGCCTTCAGTGTACTAAATTTGGATCTTCTTTCTTTGTGCAGGAATATTCAACAAAGCAGTTGACCAATCTGGTGAATGTTTGCATGGGATCCTATATCAATAAGAAAGCCAGACAAAAACTTCTAGCAGCTATAGATGATATAGACAGACCTAAAAGATAATGAACACAGCTGTTTTTCCATCACGGCGTCAGTCTTCTCTCAACATATATGACACAAAAGCCAGTTTTTTCACACACTCCTGACAACTGTCTGCTAAGAAAACTTTGTTCATGTTCTTTCCGACTGGAAAGTGGAAAACACTGAAGTGTGTATAGTGTTCTCAAATGACTTTTATACCCTCGGTCTCCTCTCTTCAAATTTTGGTCTCATTTGTTGTAATCCTTTCCTGAAATGCTATTGTTGCTTCATAATAACTCTTGTTATGTGACTACAGTTGTATGTTTTACAGAAGAATGTACCATAAATATATAATTAGAAGAAATAGTGGCTAATATATCTGTGAGCAGTTTTTGGAGAGTGAATTCATGTTGACATTTTTTTTTACCCCCCTGAACTTGGTTCTTAATAAGCATAATATGAGAGGTTTAATGTACAGTATTTCCTAATTATGAGCACTGCATGAGAATTACAAAGTGCATGTAAGTAAAATAGGTGAAAAATTTGTTTTTAAATGTCAACATTTATGTCAGAGTTAATTTGGTTATAAAGCGATCATAAATGATGAAATTTAATAAATATGATACTCTAAAATGATCAGCCTGTGTGACACTACATTTTGTTTTTTTATCCAGCAGGCAGATTTCATGACACTATAATGTAATATTTTTAGCATGGTCTAATTGTAATTGTTTTATATTTTAAAAAACTAGTGGTGAGAAGTAATTTCGTTGTATATGCTTTTTCATTGTCTAAGTAGCATATAGAATGATAAATGTGAAGTTTTCCTTTATCTTTCTTTATAAAAATACAGACTATCTTTAATACAAATTTTCTTCCCTAAGTTCAGCTTTTGTCTTTGGACAACAAAACCTGGGTTGACTCCCCCAGGAAAGAACTGTCCAGAACCAGTGTGGTGTACTGAGAAGCACCTCCCGCCTGTGTGTGCGTGTGTGTCTATGTGTGTGTCTGGGCAGTGTGTTTTCATCTTCAGCCTCTCGCTTCGGAGTTCATTTACTTCCAGTTTAAAAATTCCCTCTTCTAAGAGGATGGGTTGGGTGCTTGTGACACTAGGTTGTACTTAGAAAGTAGATTCTGCCTGTAGCTTTTTTATCTACATGCAGCCACTTGAAGAAAATAAGCATGAGATAACCTTGGTCCTTGTGTTTAAATGGCATATTCAACTGGACACATAAAGAACTAATCAATCTTATTTATTTCTCAGTTGATCAGGAGCTGCTTATTTCTTCTTCTTTTACGTGGATTTTATGGTTGGATTCCATTAATTTCCACTTTAGCTGGCTCTAGATAAAATGACTATCAATTACGACCTGATAGCGCTTGGTGTTTTCCAGGGTAATAGTGCTTGATACAGAAGAATTACTTATCTTCTTAGATAAGGACTCAGCCATGTATTCTGTCAGGCCTTTTAGTTACTTTGCCTTCGCCATCTTCAAAATTAAAGTGGTAAATCTCAATGGCTTTTGAAGAAGATTTTGTTTTGTTTTTGCATTAAAATGTAGTTCAGTAAGAGCCAGCATCAAAACAGTAACAGGAGATTTGAATCATGAAATTACCTAATAACGAGTTCCCAGATACTTAGCAAATACATTAGGCAGTGATATTGAATTATAACGTTATGACATTTTGTGAAACTAATTTTAAGATAAATAGAATTGAAAATCTGAGAAAGCAAATAGAATTATACATATTCAACAAACTACTGTTTCTACCCAAAATTTATTTTGGAGTCTAAATTTTCCCAGATTTTGACATTTTATATGAAAGTATCCTGTAGCATTTAAGATTTTAAGTTGCTATTGAAGCCTGGTAAGTTAGGACCCTCTGAGAAAAGATGACGACTTATACAAATACATTAGTTTGATTTTAAAATGTTAGGAAGGTACATAGCAATTCAAATGAACTAATTGGCTTCAGTTTTTTTTTTTTATAAGACATCTCGTAAGTCCACTTTAATGAATAAGCTCATTTACTCAGCCTACAAAATTCATTTCTCTTGAAGCCAGAACCATAGTATATTTTATCATATTTTTAAACAGAATGCTGTACAATTTCTATTTAGATGAGTGGTAGGGTGAAACTTTAAACAGATTTTTTTTACTCATTCACTGAAAAGCAGTTGTGAAAAAGGTTTGCAATTCAATTGGCTTTGAAAGCATGATTATCTTTTGTAATGAAAAATTGGACCTACAGGTGAGTAACAGGTGTGCTCAAATCAAATAGAAGTGGTACAGGAGAAAGAGGGAAGATGGGGAGATATATAATTTTGAGGTTAACAAAATGATGAAATGATATTTATGTCTTGACAATGATTAATGACAAGAGGATTATTAATACTCTGATGTAATCTATGCAAATGTTAACACTGGTTCAGCTTTTCATAGAATGTTTTCTTACGGAAAATATTTGGTCCATTCTTATTTTCATAAATATTTAAAGTTCTTCAGAAAGTTTACTTGTAAACTGCACAACTCTGAAAAGGGCAAAAATGTGTGATTTATGCACAGATTATGTTTAGTTCAAAATGAATAGAGGAAAATAGTTCACTGACACTGATACCCTCTTGACTGGCACATCCTGTGGGGGATATTGGTAAATATACTTGGGATCACTTATTTTTCAATTTGAAGAAAAAAACACATCTGAATGTTCTTCACTTAGAAAGATTCTCTAGGATTGTGGTACTTTATCGATGTGATTAATATAAGACATTTGAGGGCTTTGTTTTCTGTGAAGAAGCATTTTTGTGAGTTACTTAGGTGATCACTTTTCAATCTCAAGACTGAAAAGACTTGGCCTGCTGAGGATTTCCAGATTTACTTGTAAAAAGAAGTTTTTCACACCAAGCTGTACCTTTCCATCCAGCACAGGAATAAAATAATCTTTATTTTATTTTGTTTCTTTCCAATATCTGGGCTCTCCATTCAGTCAGTAAACAAAAGGATTTCTGTTTTAAAGAATAGATGTCTCAATGCTACGGGCATTTTTATTCCGCTATTACAAGAGCGAGCACACTGGTAATTACCTTTAAGAGGACATCTTTGTAGTCAAGGTTTCCATTTTGAAAGAGCCCAGCTCTAGTGTGATTACACTAGTCAGGTAACCATCGGGTGATAGTTTTTTCTTGCTCTCTGCTATCTACCTTCCTTTTCTTACAGTCACTTTTAAGATCCCAACCACAGTGCTGTTGTTTCCATGAAACCCGCTCTCCTCAAGGATCGGTATTATGGAGGAAAATCAGTAAGGAATGGGAATGGTGGTGGTCGTGGTGGTAAGATGCTGGTGGTGGGTACAGACGACCTTCCATAGAGGGAACTGAGGCTAGCCCTGTGGATGTTGGGTAGTGCTGCCGACTGGGAATGCTAAGTGCAGAGTCCTACAGTGGAGGGTGCTGTTCAGAGAACAGTGAAGAAGCCAATGTGGCTGGCACAGTAAGTGAGACAGAGTGAGAACATTAAGGATGTGGTAGAAGGGGTCACAGAGTAAAAGCCTGTGAACTGTGGAAAGGACTTTGGGTTTCACTTTTGAGTGGGAAGCATATGGGGGGATGTTACCACAGAGTGGCATCTGATTCATGGCTTTGATTTTTGCAAAATAACTATCTATTTGAGAAAAGACCATAGAAGAACACTCCTTCACCCCCCCCCACTGAGTCAAGTGACAAGGTGGGAAGCTAAGATACAAATCCTGAGAGGCATGATAATGGCCAGGACTGCAGTAGAATTGGTGGATGTGATGTGGCCAGAAGTGGTCAGACTCCAGACTTACAAGATTTGTTGCTTGATGCAATATTTGAGAAAAGAATTAAGGATGACTTATGACTTGTTTGAAGAGATAGAGTTCTGGGAGGTCTAGGATTCTGAAGGTCAAGAAGACAGTTTGGGGCAGGGGAAACACAAGGGGAGGCAGCTGCAGACATGACTCTGGAGTTGAGAGAAGATTCGAGGGCTGTAGAGGTCAATGTAGGAGTCAGCAGAATGTATCAAAGAGCCAAACTCTCTTTAGGAGGCAGTAAAGTCATACTTCAGCTATGAATATTAATGAGTATTGGTCAGGCATGTTGGGCTCTTTTAGAGTTGCCATCTGCTCTACAATACAGCTCAAGAAAACTTCCACATCACCCAGGATGAGCTAAGGAAAAGGATTTCTTGAGGAAATTGGAGCTTCGGACAGCAGAAGAAACAGAAAAAGGGGAGAAAGAAAGCACTGTCCCCATCCCCTTGCCACTGTTACCACGAGGGGCAAGACAGGATCAGGATACTGTACTGCAGAGAGGGTTTTCTAGAACAGCATGAGAGCTTTTTACCACCTAGAGGCTTACCTGTTTGTAGAGCAGGTTGGGAAAAGGAAGTTACTCCCAGAAGATGCGTTCTAGTGGTGTGTGTCATGCAGGCAGTCCTGCAACCCCATGGCCATGCTCTTCTGGAGCCGCTCCTGTGTCAGGCGCTGGCCTGGTTCCGAGAACGCTCTAGCGCGGGGTGCAGATAGTGTCTGCCGTTGGGGCACCAAAGTACAGGATAAAGAGGTGTAAGCAAACACTCTGTGGCATGCTGAGGAGTGTTCCAAAAGAAAGGTCTGGGGTGGGGGTCAGGAAAGACTTCCCTAAGGAAGAGGTACTCAAGTGGAGATTAAGGGCGAGTAGGAGTCAGGTGAGGAGGCTGAGGGAACAGGATACAGGGTTCTGAAAGGTCAGCATGGTTGCCTTTCAAAGGGAGATCTGCACTAGACAAGTGAAGGCTGAAGAGGATCTGCAACCTACGTGCCTTCTGCAGCTATGCAAGAAGCACAGATGAGCAAGCTGCACGTATCATCCACTTGAGTGATAGGCATTTTGGGAGGTGGACAACATGGGCTATGCAGTACCTATGGCACTGGAATTGTAATTTTAAATCTACATTGAAACGAACTGACCGCTTCAGCTAGCCCATTAGTGGCAGGCGGGGGTGTCTGTATAGAAGAGAGAATGGCCCAGAACTTCCATCTCTGTATTCCAGGGTACATCATAGATGGTACTTAGCACAGGATCTTACTCAGCTCAGAACTCTAAGATGGATGAAACATATATACTCAAGCCCCTTGAACAGGCATTCCTACCTCAGTTGTCCTGAACAGCTGGTCAGTTCCTTCAGTTCAGGACTCTCACAGGTATACTTCATAAACTCCAGAGCACCCCAGCATGGATCAGACACAGGACTGGTGTTGGTTTACTGACTTCCCAGTATAGTGGAAAAGGATTTCCCATGATTCTTGAGAATGCCGCACTAGCAGTTGCAGCCAAAATACTGGTGGTTTAAAAAGCAGCAATAACTTATTTCAAATCCTTGAATGTTTTTTTAAACATCGGCAGGCTCCCTGAAATGAAATGTGACTATTTTCAGTAGATTGCCTGATACCAGTGGTTCTCAAAGTGTGGTTCCATCAGCCTCAGCATCACTTAGAAACATGTTAGACATACACATTCTTGGATCAACCCCAGCTGCCCCTTTGGAATCAGGAACTCTGAGGATGGAGCTCAATAATCCATGTTTTAACAAGCTCTGACACACACTAAAGTCTCCTAACTATTGTCTTGGACTTACCTTTACACACACACACACACACACACACACACACACACACACACGGATAAAAATGGTCTAGAGCTGTTCACCTAAAACTTTTTTCCCCTTGATGAAAGACCTATAGCTATTCCAGAAAGACTCCAGAGGAGACCTTTTTCAGTTTTTAGACAATATTTCTCTTTTGCCTACTTTGGTATAAGAACTATAACTTCTCCACGAGATGAATCTGTATGGTATTGTCTTTCCTGCCTGAGCCTCAGAGTGACTCGCGTTTGAATTCGCCACCATGTTTGGTCGCCTCCACACTGACTAGAACTGAATAATAAAGATGCCCCCGGGAGATTTTTAATTGGTGCATGAGCTATGAGCAGTAAATAGAACTGCAAGAATAACTAATAAAATGATTACAGTGATTTAGTCTTTGATTCACTCAGCAATTAACTAATCAGACTGAGAAACAGTGCACAATTTGGTAAGGGAAGCTATCCAACCAGATGGCTATTGTCTGCGAATCAGCTGTTGTAAAATTTCACTTTACTGACAGTCCCTCAAATATAGGAAGGGTTTAAACATCTGGCTGAATTGCTTTGTGCACAACTGTCCTGGAAAACGCTGAAGCATTTGTGTGGGCACCTGTGTCCATGATAAAGCCACAGCTGTTCTCCACAGTAGGTGTAGGAGTGCATCTCCTAGAATGCACGAAATGGGGAAAATGGATCAATTACACTTAAGCTATTCTGAGATTTCCATAAAGCTCTGAAAAAAAAAACCCAGAAAAAAAGGCTATTAGAATTATTTTCCTAATAGGACACATCAGAATGACCCTCTTCACCAGTCAGAATTCCTGGGAGAGAGGAAAATGGACCAAGAAAATTTTAAAAGCTGAGAAAGGACATAGGTTAGGTTTTAGGGTTTTTAAAAATGTTCCTTGTGAAGCAGATCCTAAGAACTGCACTTTCCGAAAACTTTGAAAGACCTATCCTTTCCCAAGATAGTGCGAACAACTTTTGCCTTGCACACAGCTTTGGTAGTCAGCTTTTGGTTACCATTATAAAATACCCGCATAAAAACTTATAGAGGAAAGGTTTATTTTGGCTCTTGGTTTCAGAGGGTCTAGTCCACATCACTTGTGTCCATTGCCTTTAGGCCTCCAGTGAGGCAGAAATGTGGTGGAAAGGTGTAATCTCGTCACTTCCCGACCAGCCCACCAGCTAGAAACCAACCTTTAACACAGTGACCCTTGGGGAGACATTCTGGATGCCAACAACAGCAGCCTACAAAACAAACACTCCTACAAGCTGTTTTCCTCTGTAGTGACACCGGTTGCTGGCTCCTCCTAGCGTTCTTTGTCCTCACCATTTTCAGTGGCCTCTATTTCCTAAATCTTTTGAGTGAAGTGTCTTTCCATCACCATCAATTTGGGATGCTCAGTGAAGCTTTCCTGCCATTGCTGTAAGCTCCCTGGCCATCATCTACGCCATCTTTGCACTGTGTTATGATACAGTGCTATCGTAGACCAGCTTGGCCGAGTCTCTTGCGGGAGGGCTGTGCACTGTATTCAGGCATCTCCCTCAGTGCTTGGCCAAGCACTGAACAGCTGGTAATAACAGTCTTAGTGAACTAGTACATTCTGTGCAAACTAAGCTCATGGTTCCATGAAGGTGAGAGAGTTTGGAGTCTTGTTGGAAATACTAAGAAGAAATAGCTTGTGATCAGTGTAAATTTCAACTGTTACGTTTGGTTTTACTTTAGTTGTGGAAAAACATGTTCCCTTTATCTGTCTCAAGGTATGCAGCGCTTCCCCCATATCCTGGGATTAAGTCTGAGCTGTTGAGTGCAGGTGGCCCACAGCTAACAGATGTCCCTACTTGAGGCAGCTCAGCAATGAGCCTCTTCTGTTTTATCCCGTGCCCTCATGGTGGAGTCCCTTTCCCCCCATTCTGCCTGCTCCTCTGTGCCTTTCTCTCTCACCCCAGCCACCCCCAAGGCTTCCCTTTCTCTAGCCCCGGCTATATGATGTTTTGGGGAAACAGAAGAGGCCCAGTTTGGTTCACACATTTAGACTGGCGGTTTCTTACGATTTATCATTTCAGCTTGCTTGAGGGTTGAAAGAGGAAAAGGCACTCAGATGCTAGTGAGAAGCCAAAAAAATGGAAATATAAAGAAAACCAACAGAGGCATGAGTGGGGTTATAACCTTGCCATTAGTCAAGAGCTTAATGTTTTTACGAGAGTACTCTCAACTCTTTTAATAGAATTCTTTGTAGTTTTTAAATTTATAACTACAAAGACCTTATATTTTTCTCTGTAGACTCATATGTGCACATGCACATCTTCTCTCACCCCAAATTTCACTGGATAAACAAACAAATGCACTGCCTGCTATCTGTTTCTTCAGATAATGGGATGGTTATTTTAAAATTTATTTAGGCTGCGGTCCAACAGTTACCTCTTTTGACTCATTAATCTTAGAGACAGGCTGTTGGGAGCAAGCTAACTACAGTTTTTGTGTCTGGGCTTTAAGTGTGTGTCAGTAATAAAATTCTAAATGAGATTATAATTAGTGCCCATCCAGGGACTGAGACTTAGCAGTACCTGATATACTTAGTAAGTAGTTTGTCTTTATCTATAAATCTTGTTTGTTAGGAGCTCATTTAAATACTTTCCAAACCATTTTAGAGAGAAAAGCCAAGATGATCTTTATAGTTGAAGTTACATTGATCATTTTAAGCGTATCAGAAGATGTTTCGACATGTTGGCAATACGAAGTGTTGTTTGGCTGGGATTTAATCCTGATGATAGGAACTTGGCTTTTGTGATTTAAAATGGTTAAGTCATCCTGATTTTTTTTCTTCGTTTTTGTTGTTTTGATCTTTTAGCCCTTAGATTTCATCTTTAAGAGATGATGAAGAGCAATCTAGGAAAGAGATTACGATTTAATACGGATGGTGATGGCATGGAAAACTTGGTGTAGAAGGTGGGCCGGGCAGGTTTTGATCAGTTGATACCATGAACTGTTGCTCCACAAGCTGCAGGAACCACGTATAAATGATGGCATTTGAAGCAGGAAGGTTTGATGATGAGTGTATCACACTAGATGTATCCATTTGGTAAGATTATGTAGGACAGTAAAAACTCTGTTGGTGAAAACAAGTAACCCTAGACATGCAGAAGAAAAAGACGATCTGTTTGCCATGATTTGGGAAGTCCACAGGGGATCTGCGTGGAGGCAGGAGTGACGAACAGGCGGGGAGTGTCAGCAGTCTTTTGTGAAGCTGGAGTCCAGCAATAGAGGCTTCAGCCAAGATCCAATGACTTGCCTGAGAGTTGGCATCTGGGCCTGGCAGTGGAATCTCATAATAGATAACCCCAGAGGACAAGAGAAAGTAAACTATAACCTTTGAAGCTAGTAGGAAACTTAGAGGTCACCCAGGACAGTCTTCCACTTGGAAGGTTACAGATCTCCAGCTTCTATAGGTCTGGATACCCAGAGGATAGAATATCGTCTTCAAAATTTCTAGCTACTTCCCGAGAGTCCCCTGTGATAGGAAACCTCTTTCTTGCAGGGATAGTTCCAATTGCCAGAGACCTACCTGGAGAGGAAATTGTACTTTAGGCGCCTGCTATCATTGTCCTATGTTCTGCCATCAGTACAGGCATGATGTTTCCTTTCCCGATGCGTGCTAGTTCTAGTTGCATTGACTGACACAAAATATTGATTCAATTTGAGTATATAATAAATTAAACCTTTTAAATTCATCCAAGGCAGTTAAAATCTGTAACTTTCAGTATGCATATGGCGGATTGTTTTAAATGTAAGTTCAAGATCTTAAATAATTTTCTTCTAAATATTATTTTATCACTCTTGGCCCGGTAGTCTACCTAGAATGTTTGGTTCTAGATTCTGTCATCCAGAATATGAAATATGCCCCATTTTACTACTCAGGTGGTACAGATTTCTTGTAGGGTCTCATCCAAGTGGCTAAGAATGAGCAAGACAGCACCCAGAGCAGAGCTCCTGGGGCCAGCACAAAGCAACTCCAGATCCAACAAGTCACCAGGTGGTTAGTGTAGGTAGCCTACTCCATCTTGATGATTAGAGTGTTATTTGCCTAATTCCCAACGCTGGGCTCCTCTCCTCTACTCACACAACTATGCAGAAGTTTCTGCTGTTCTGACTTCTAGTTCTTTTATAACCACAGGAAGAAGATTTGAATTCAAGTAGTGTCTAGGAGTTTGTTTATATAATGGAGTATTATTAATATCTGGCTTTAGTACATCTAAATTCTATTTGTTCTGTTCCTAATTATAAAGGACACTTTTTCAAGTTTAACTGATACTAATCCATATGTCTCAGGCAATGACTTTTTCTCCTTCTTTCTTGGAACACATATGTAAAAACCATTAGCCTGAGCCTTCTTACTGCAGGCTACTGTTATGCTTTAACCCCCTGGAAGATCCCCGTCACTTTTTGTACTTGACCGTGACTATGGTTAGACTCCCCTCTGCTCATCTCTTGTCTTTTTCGCAGTAAGGTGAGCAGAATATTCCTAGGCACACTGGCCTCTCCGGATGACTTCTTCCTCAGAATGATTACCTGGAACTCTTGCCAGCCACCCAGTTTTTGAAAGTGTTCCCCTGGGGTCAATTCCTTTTCAGTCTCCAAACGCAGGACAGCGGCATGTGTCCTGACTGTTTGACATCTTCTCTCTTGGGGGAGATAGCGTGGGAGTGACTCAGCTCCGGCTGCTAACATGCCAGGTGAGCTTGGGCAAACCGTTTAACCTCTTTCCACCTCAGTTTCCTCTCTATAAAAATGGAACAGTAGAACAATATGCCATAGGGTTAAATGATGTTAAATATGTAAAACTCATAGTAAACTGCCTTTGGAGATATATTAATTATCACGATCGCCTGGGAAGCATTTTGGACAATGCCACTATCCACCCTAGCGGTCTGGCTTTGTTCTCCTAAAGTTCTCACTGTCTTTACCTGACTCGTCAGTTCTCAGATTGAAGAATAAAGGTTAGAAGGTTACAGGCACAATGCCGGAGCAGCATTTGCCTACACTGAGGTGGCACCAACACCTCTCCGAGCCGTGCAGGGCCTCCTTCCCGGCCCCTGTTATTTCCACTGCTTCCCGAGTGATGGAACCGAGAGCAAGGCCAGGCAAGGCCTGGTCAGCAGGGTAAGGTGTGTATCAGCGTAAGAGCTCAGACTGGAGGCTGCACGGTCCCAGCTCACTTGTCAAGGGGAGAGGGCAGCAGGCTGCAGCGAGGCCCCTGCCTGCTTTCAGACTTGGATTCTGCAGGCTCACCTGATGGGCGTTTTCTCACCTGTCATGTGGGAATTATATCTGCATCTAAGGGCTGGTGTACCAGTCATCTTTTGGTCCCTGTGACAAAGTACCTGAGAAAACCAATCTAAAGGAGGGAAAGTTTATTTCAGCTCATGGTTTCAGAGCTTTCTGTCCATGGTCAGGTGGCTCCGTTAACTTTAGCTGGTGGCGAGGCAGAACAGCATGGCAGGGAGCACGTGACGGAGCGAGGCTGCTCAGCTCACGGTGTCCAGGGGGCACAGAAATGGGCGGTTGGGACAGACCAGGAACAAAACACACTCTTCAAGGGTGCGGCCTGGCTATCTACTTCCTCTAACTAGGCTCTACCTCCTAAAGTTTCCACCACCTCCAATAACTCATTTACCTGTGAATCCATCAGTGGACGAATCCACCAATCCCTGATGAAGTCAGAATACTCATCATCCAACTCAAGGTCCCACATCTGAACAGTGCTGTACGGGGTACCACATCTTCAACACTCAAGTTTGGAGGACAGTTTACGTGCAGACTATGGTTAGCATGGGGTCCAAGTGAGATAACACGTGTGAAAATTTTAGGCAGCTCTTTGCTCAGTAAATAGACTGTTCCCCACACTCTGCTCCTCTCCACAACCTCTAGCTTGGTAGTTGCTAGTACGTGCACGTGATAGTTGATTTTTTTCTGTCCAACACAAGTGCTCCATATTTGGCATTGTCTTTGTTTGTATTCACTGCTACTCTCCCCATTCTTTTTTTTTAAATTTTATTTTAATGGTACATTTTAGATGTACATAGTAATAACCTTCATCATGGGGAATTTGTATCTGTACATGATATATCTTGTTGCTTCTTTTTTTCTCATTCCCCTCCCCTCACCCCCTCCTCCCTCCCTATTTACAAAAGATTTGTTTCCATTTTTTCCTTCCATTTCTTATTTCTCTTGTCCCTCTGTTCCTTCCCCCTCCCCCTCCCTTGTTCCCTTTCCCATTTGGACATTTTCTTCCCTTTCCCAATATAATACATTTTAGTCTTTATTTACACTTCAGTTTCTCACACCAGAGAAACTATGCGGTATTTAAATGTGTGTGTCCGATTTATTTCACTTAAGAGTATGGTCTCAAGATGCATCCATTTACCTAGGAATATCTCAAGCTTATCATTCTTTATGGCAGAGTAGTACTCCATTGTATAAAAAACCCCACATTTTCTTAATCCATTCTGCTGTTGATGGGCATTTGGGCTGCTTCCAAGATTTAGCTATTACAAACTGTGCTGCTATAAAAATGGGTGTGCATATATCCCTGCGGTATAATGATTTTAATTCTTTTGGGAAAATACCAAGAAGTGGAATAGATGGGTCAAATGGAATTTCTAGTCCTATTTCCCTGAGGAATCTCCACACTGATTTCCATAGCGGTTGTACCAGTCTACATTCCCACCAACAGTGGAGAAGGGTTCCTTTTTCGCCACAGCTCCTCCAGCATTTGTTACTGGCTGATTTGTTGATAATAGCCATTCTTTGTGGAGTGGGGTGGAATCTCAGTGTTGTTTTAATTTGCATCTCTTGAATGACCAGTGATGTTGAACATTTTTTCATATGTCTATCTGCTGTTTCTACTTCTTCATCTGAGAAGTGTCTATTCATTTCTGCTGCCCACTTTTGGATTGCGTCTTTAAATTTGGGGGGGTCTGATTTTTTTGAGTTTTTTATATATTCGAGATGTTAGTCCTTTGTCAGAGGAATAGCTGGCAAAAATTTTTTCCCACTCTGTGGGTTGTCTCTTTGCTCTGTTGGCAGTTTCTTTTGCTGTGCAAAAGCTTTTTAACAAGATCAGGTCCCAGTTGTTGATTCTTTGTGATATTTCCTGGGCAACTGTACTCTCCCCATTCTTGTGGACAGTTTCCTTTTAACAAGGTCATTGTCCTCTTCCTATTGTCCCATCACCTGCAGAGATTCCTCTGGGTCAGGACTTTGGCTCCTTCCTTCACCCCCAAAACTCAGGACACGTGTATATCTGAGGCCAGGAGCACCACCCTTACTCTTTTTTCTTATGGATTTTTGTTATTCTAAAAATAGGACATTGAGATCCTCCTCTTCTTTCTAGGTTGGTCAGAAAGGTTGTCAAGGTAGGTGGAGCTCCACAAGAAGTGGTAGTCATGACGTACTTGGGTTCATGAATTTTACATGGAAAAAGCAGCCCAAGGAAGGTCTGATGGGAGAATCATTTCAGGTTAGTAATGTCTTCGTGTCTCTGGCCAGTGAGGGAATGTGACCTCCCCGCACTTTCTCCTTCAGTTTGTTGCTGCTTTTTGAAATACTGAAATATTGCTTTCTTGGAATGAACTCCGCTTTCTCATAGTGTAAACTTCCTTTCATACATAGCTGAATTGTATTCCTTAATATTTTTAGGTATATTTTTATTTTTAGATCTATATTCGTGAGGAATTTTGGTCTGGAGTTTTCTTTTTTTAAACATCTTTTTACCAGGGTGATAACAGCTTCATAAAATGAACCAGGAAATAGTCCTTTTTTTTTGTTTTTCTATTTTATGTAAGAGTTTATTTAAAACTGGTGGTAATTCTTGTTTAACCATTCAGTGTGATTCTTCAGTGACACAATCTGGACCTGAGGATTTTATTGCCTGGAGAATCTAAGTTACAAAATTAACTTCCTTAATAGAGATAGATCTACTCAAATGACTGATCTGTGTAGAATTGTCTGTAATATTCCCTTATTATCTGTTGGTGACTGCGAGTCCCGAAGGGATATTCATTTCGTTTCTGATATTGGTAATTCGTATCTTCTTTTGCGAGCGCAGGGGACACTGGGAATTGAACCCAGGGTGTTCTCACTGAGCTATATTCCCTGCCCTTTTTGTTAATTTGCTTTTTAAATTTTAAGACACGATCTTGCTAAATTGCTAGGTTGCAAGGGCTTGAACTTGTGATCTTCCTGCCTTAGGCTCCCCCCCTTCTCTTTCTGACCTTTGCAAAGAATCGGTTTTCTTTGTGTCAGTAACTTTCTCTATTGGTTTTATGTTTTCAGTTTTGTTGATTTCTGCTCTTGTTTTATTATCTTCTTCTTTCTCCCGTTTCTTTCATTTGCGGGGGCGGGTGGGTGCTGAGATTGTTTGTGTGATACTCTTCCTCTTTTCTAACGCGAGCATTTGGTGCTGTAAGTTTCGATTGCAGCAGTGATTTAGTTTCTTCTTTCAAGCTTTAATATGCTCTATATTTACTTCGTTTCAGTTCAGTTTATCTTTCGATTTTTCTTGATGCATCTTCTTTGACCTATTGATTATTTAGAAGTGTGTTACTTAGCTGTCAAGTGTTTGGAGATTTTTCTGTTATCTTTCTATTACTGACTCTAGTTTGATTCCATTGGAGTCAATTCTATAGAGAAAAGACAATGCAAGAAAAGCAATTTTAAAAAGTTCTGTGTCTGTTTCTAACAAAAACTCTTAGAGAAAGGTGTAGAAAGGAGCCTGTTCACCTTGATAAGAAGTATCTACTGATATACTACCACTAATACTATAGTTCATAGTGACAGACTGAATTCTTTCTCCTCAAGATTGGAAGCAAAGTGAAGATGTCTGTTTTCAACACTCTTAATCGCTTCTTCAGCTTCAAGATTTATTATAAAGCTACAGTTATTAAGATGGTTTGGTGCTAGCAAGATAGACATATAGGCCAATGAAACTATTGAGAATCCATTAATTGGCACACATATACGTGGTCAATTGATTTTGAACACAGCACAATTTATTGGAGGAAAGGACGAAAGATTGTCTTCCACAAGTTGTGCCAGAACAATTGAATATATATATGAAAAACAAGAAATAAACACAAATGGTGTGGGGAAGAAGATGTAAAAAGAATTAAGATGTATTACGTATATGTACCAACACTCGTGGTGAGTGCAATCATTTTGCATTGTAAACATGTACAATAAAAATTAAAATTAGAAAAAACAACCCTCCCAAAGCAAAATAATCCATATCTTGCTTCCTACACAAAAGTTAACTCAAACCCTAGACTACATATAAAACCTAAAATCATAAAACTGTTAGAAATAGAAAAAAGTTCTTTGTAACTTTGGTCAAAGATTTTAACTCAAGGTCAAAAACATGATACATAAAAGAAATATTTGTAAGTTTAACTTCATACAAATTAATACTTTCAGTTCTTTGAATGATACTAAGAGAAAATAAAAAATAAGTCACAAACTGAGAAAAAAGTGCAAACCGTGTATTTGGTAAAGCAATTCTAGTTAGACTATATAAAGACAGTCTCAATAATCAATATTTGGAGATCAAAAACCCAATTTAAAAATGTATAAAATACATTAATAAATAACTCATCATGAGAGATATGTTGACTGACAATGAAACCATGAGAAGATGCTCAACATCACACTTGTCTTCGGGGCCTCCTCTTCACTAGGGCCACTGGAGAGCTGTGGGGTCCCGGCTCCCGGACAACGTGGAGGGAGGGATTCGGTCTCCACCATTCCTGCTGCCTTTTGCCCCCTCAGACACTGCTGCAGAGTCTGGAACGGCCCTTCTCTTGGGCTCTCCTACTTGTGTTTACCACTGAGACCAGCTACTCACGGTTCTTCACGAATCAAGCCCTGAGGTCCTGGGCCATAGCTGCCTTTCGCAGCATTTTGCCTCATGTTCTGCAGAAATGCGGGGTGAAGGGGGCAGTGTCCAGCACCTTCTTCAGCTGTGATACACGAACTCCTGAGGAGCCTCCTAAGGGGAAGGAAATCCACACTAACAGCACAATTGTTTGATCATCTTTTTGGCATTAGTGGAGGATAAATGACATTTTATTTAGGTTCCTGTAGAAGTGAGAAAAAACACAAAGACCCTCTAAATAAGTAGTTCTACTCTCGTTTAGCATCACGTTTGCTGTTAAGGAGGCCTGTCTGACTCTGACATTCAACCTCTTTTTGACTTAATGTTTATTGACAGAATATTTCTAAAATATCTCCATCTAGAAAATGCACACCATTGGAAGAGCACTGGGGGTTAATTGAGAATTAGTTTTATTTTTGTTTTTGACAGTGATTAAATACTTTCTACTAACTTAGAGTTATTACTGTCAGAATTAATTCTCAATATTCAAACATGTCGACAGAAACGCAATAGATAAACAGTATCTGTACTTCCTTGGGGGGTGGCATTTTGACTGCACTTTGTGATTTGTTCTTCTTCTAACTGTGTTCTGCTAAAAGGGATGGTGGAAAAAAACTGTTGAATCAAAGCTTGTGATTAGTTGGGTTTTGTCTTTATTCTAAAGCTCATCCACCGATATCTAGGGTATTTGATCCTTCACAGAGAAATTTACAAGTTTTTAAAGTCAGGGATAATATAAAGTGAATTCATAGCTTTAAATATTCTCAGTACATCTAAGATACACCAAATTGCATGCGGTATAGTCCAGATTGCACATGCACAGAAAATCAGAACATACTTTTAGTATGTCTGGGCAGTGGCACCCTTAACCTTCTGAAAATGTCCTGAGGGACCACTAATTGTTAGATGAGTGGATAAGAGAGCATTTAGGCCTATAGACTGAGTAAAGCAGGTTGCCCTTCCTAATATGGTTTCATTCAATAAGTTGAAGACCCGAGTAAAAGCGATGGCTGATCTGCCCCTAAAGAAGAGAGCCTTCTCCTACTTATTGTTCTTTGCATTAGGACATTGACTCTTTCTGAATGTACAGGAGATTTTGACCATTGAATTTAAAATGGAATATGAGCTCTGCAGATTTTAGATTTGTCAGTCTCCATAATCCTACAAGCCAGTTCCTTATTACATATATGTGGAATAAAATAATCATCTATCTATGTATCTATGTATCTATGTATCTATATACCTATGTATCTATCTATCTGCTATCTTCCTCCATATATTGCGTTGTATATGGAAGGTATATTCATAGGGATCGTAATAGACCCTTATATTGTACAAAATGAAGCAATTCTTGATTAATTGCCTTGCCTTCTTTCTTCTTTTGGGAATTGCTTTTCCTTCTTTCCACCGCTTCCATGGGGAAGTTTTCCAAAACATTTACTTGGTATAGTCTCTTCTTTCTGAATAATTTCTTTGTCCTTATTCAATATTGGTAAGTGTCATGTTCAGTAACCCCATAGGCAGAACTTCCAGCAATTATAATATTTGCTTTTCATATCATAGCTTCTAATTTTATACCTTTCTTTCTGTGGTTACTAGATTTTTCTTAATGACTGTGTGTTTCTTTACTTTTGGTAAAACATTCTGTCTTGGTGAACTGACCTTACCCTGTCTTTCTTTGAATCCTGGATGGTTAAGAAGGGATTTAGGATTTTGTTTTGTTTCCATTTTTTGACATGATCAGTGCTTTTTGTTTGTATTTACTACCCAACATAGAATGTTTTGTTATTCTTAAAAAAAATTAAGAATACAAGCCTTTTGAATTCTTGATATTCTTGAGAAATTATTTTTTGCTTTATATTCCCGAGAGGTTCTAAAACTGTATATACCTCTGTAGTTTCAAGTGTTGGGAACAGAACGATCACTCTTAGATGGGATAATGGAGAGCCCTTTCCCCTGATGAAGCCACCAAAGATGGCGATTTGCAAAGCACTTTCTTATTTGGATGCTGTGTTAAAGCAAAAGGTTAATTATACTTAAAAAAAAACATAATTTGTAGGAATTTGTTATGTAAATACATTTAGTTTGGCATTTTCTAAGCAAGATGATTTCTAATAGTCTCTTGAAAGATTTTGGTTTTTAAAAATATTTGCTTTTCTAAAAGTACTTTTACATTTTCAGTTAGGTAAGACTTTGGTCATATTCAGTTTTAAAAATGCATTTTAAAAATTAAACATGGAAACATTAAGAATATTAAAATAGTACAAATAATATTGTACTCTCTAAACACAGAAGCCAATATACCAGAGAAATACTTTTGATAAAGGGGAAATACTATTCCCGACCTGTTAGGTGTCCGGTGTGCCAAGTCCGTGGTCCCACAACATGGAGGAATGAAGTTGGGAACCAAAGGAAGAAGTTAGGAGAGTTTTATTGGCAATAAGGAGAGGAGAATAGCTCCTGGATTTCCAGGAGGGGTCCTGAATGGAGTGACCACCAAGGAAGGCCCTTTGCCAGGGGTGATTTATACAGCAAAGTCACAGTGTGGATACAATGTGG
The DNA here is from genome assembly GCA_004026905.1 of Hystrix cristata. Classification (NCBI taxonomy): domain Eukaryota; kingdom Metazoa; phylum Chordata; class Mammalia; order Rodentia; family Hystricidae; genus Hystrix; species Hystrix cristata. The sequence goes on along the minus strand of PVJO010007968.1, from coordinate 25,453 downwards.
GTCAACCTACAATCAACCCAGAGGATTACGAGTATAGTTGCTTAGCTAATACTGATCCAATAAGGAAACAAACCACATAGCAGGGGTACATGGAAAGAACAAAGGATTTTGGGGAAGGGGTGGGTTCAGATGCTCTGGTCACCCACCCGGGTGACTGGTGCTTAGCTGGGCTTAACTGGACTAATTAGCACCACTAAGGTGGTGCTAATTACACTATAATTCCAAGTTCCTGTTTATCTCTTAGGGATTCCTGGAGGCCTGGCCATTGCATCTTGATCCTGAAGCCTGGTCTTCTTCAGATGCGCCTCCAGCCACAATTCTTTTATTTTATTTTATTAATTTTTTTTTTTTTTACCAAGAACATGTATTGGTACATTGTATACATAATGATCATCTTCAACATGGTTATTTTGTACCTGTACATGATGTATCTTGGCTTTCCCCCCCCCTTCTCCACCCCCACTTCCATTCCCACACCCTTCCCTATTTACAGCAGGTTTATTTACATTTTTCCATTTTTTCCTTTTCTCCTTTCTTTTCCTTTTCCCTTCTTTCTTTTCCCCCTTCTCCCTTTCTAGTTCTCCTCTCTTTTGAATGCTATCTTTCTTTTACATAATATCTATTATACCTCTTTGTCCTTATTTACACTTGTGGTTTCTCATATCAGAGAAACAATTTGATGTGTACCCATGAGTGTCTGATTTATTTCACTTAAGAGTATGTTCTCAAGGTACATCCATTTACCTACAAATGTCTCTAGTTTATCCTTTTTTACAGCAGAGTAGTACTCCATTATGTAGAAAAACCACATCTTCTGTAGCCATTCATTAGTTGTTGGGCATTTAGGTTGTTTCCAAGACTTAGCTATTACAAATTTTGTTGCTATGAAGATGGTTGTGCATATAACACTGTGGTATGATAATTTAAATTCTTCTGGGAAGATACCAAGCAGAGAAATAACTGAGTCAAATGGAACCTCTAGCTGTAGTATTCTGAGGAATCTCCACTCTGATTTCCACAGTGGTTAGGCCAGTCTACATTCCCACCAACAGTGGAGGAGGGTTCCTTTTCCCCTGCAGCCCCGCCAGCATTTGTTATTGGTTGATTTCTTGATAACAGCTGTTCTTTCTGGAGATGGAATCTTAGCAGTGTTTTGATTTGCATCTCTCGAATGACCAATGATGTTGAACATTTTTTTTATGTATTTATTTGCCATTTTTATTTCTTCGTCTGAGAAATGTTTATTCACTTCAGATGCCCCTTTTTGGATTGGGTCTTTAAATTGGGGGGTTTGATTTTTTTTTGAGTTCTTTATACATTCTAGATGTTAGACCTTTGCTGAGGGACAGCTGGCAAAATTTTTTTCCCAGTCTGTGGATTTTTGGCCTGCTGTATTAGTGATTTCTTTTGTCCAGCCACAATTCTGATGTCTATATTTTTTGTGCTGACTTCCTTGAGAGCCCAGTCCCTCTCTGAATGTATGTTACTTTCTAAATTAACTCTTTATAATACTTTCAGAAATAGCTTTTGACTACACAAATAGAGCTAGGGAGCAGAAATCAATGTAAGGTATTAGTAGATAGATAAGAATATTCAGATCATATGTAGGACATAGATTTTCAAAGAAACTACTAAAAACATAGTCAAAGAAATTCAATAATAATTCTTTGTTCTACTATGAATAATATATTCAAGTTTCAGCCATCTCATTAGCTAAAAAATGTAGGCAAATGGAAGGCATTCAGAGGTATGAGCCATGACCATAGCCCTTGAAAACCTCATCCACAGGGAAAGATACAATGAAAGCCCAATGCCCTGCTTGAAAAGACTAGATCATCTATTTCAGTAGACACTGGGTATTATAGTTTAGATCTAAAATGTCCCCCAGAATTCTCAAGTGTTCAGAGGTGGACTTTTTGAAAGTGAATAGATAATGGAGGTGCTGTAGTATCAGTGCATCAATTCATTGATGAGTTCATAGCTAAATGTGCTATTAGGAGATGGCCCTGGATGGAAGAGGTGAGTCATTGGTGCCGTGCCTTTAGAGGCATATCTCCCTCTCCAGCTCCTCTCTTCTCTTTCTGCTTCCTGGTTGCCATGAGGTGAGCAGGTTTCCTGCACCCTGCTCTTCCACATTGTCATTTCTCCCTTTGAAAAGCCAACTAACCACAGACTGAATCCTCCAAAACCATGAGCCAAAATAAACCTCTCCTTTAGGTAGTAGGTGTTGGGTATTTTGGTCCTAGTGATGGGAAAGTGATTAATACATTGGAGGGTAACAGGGTCATAGAAGTAGCCATATGGAGGTAAAAATTAAGTACAGTAGAGCCAGTTTCATTAGCTACTACAGAATGAAAGTCAATGGGATTATGAAAGGAACAAGACTGAGGAATTAAAACTAGAAAAAGAACTAACAAGCATCTGTTAAGGATTCATTTGACTTCTTGCTCTTTGAAGCTGGGTAAAAAACTTCAGAGTGTACCTGGGACCAAAATCTTTAGATTCTGTCATGCATGATGTAAAGTTCTTTTATTGTAATGAAGGATTTGTTTCATGCTACCATCTACCCAGCCCTCAAAAATAGAAGATGTTCTTTCTTCCAGGATCAACTCTACAGGATGCTTCCAGGGCCAAGTCAAGGCTATGCAAAAGAAAGAGATCTATCTGTATTTATGCCACCCAAAAAGGGTATCTTTTCCTAGTTTGTACAAGGACCTTGTATGTGTTTGCAATACTTCTGGCAACTAAGACCAGGTAAGCTATGTTTTAGAAAACCATGCAGTGTTTCAGATTTTTTGTATGCAAGCTTTTCAATCAAAAGCAAAGTGAAAAAAGTTATCAGTCTATATGTCCATCAAAGGATAATGGATAAAGAAAATGTGGTATATATACATGATAGAATATTACTTAGCCACAACAAAGGATAGATTTGAGTGATTTGTAGGAAAATGGATGCACCTTGAGACAATAATGCTAAGGAAATAAATCAGACACAGAAGTTAGATATTGCACGGTTTCGCTTATATGAGAAACCCAAAATATTCGTACAGCACAAAATAAAATATAGATGATAGGAAACAGAGATAGACTATGTGACAATGAGAAAGAGATTCTAGGATGGGGGGGAGATGGGAAGGAGAGGGGGAGAGGAAATAAGAGGGACCAAGATGTGATATGTGCATACTAATTCCCCACAATGAATCTATTTATTATGCATCACAAATATATACTAATAAAAAAGGGGGAAAAGGGAACAAAGCTATCATGACATTTTAATATATATTTATTTCACATTTTGTTTAATTTATAAAAGTATTTTGATGTGACTCCATTCTCAGCTAAAATATTTAAAGGGCCTTGAATTATTAAAATATGTAAATATAAGAGAAAGACAAACAAATCTGTAATTTTAAAACCACAGGTAGAAAGTCTAATAATAAAAAAATTAAGGATTCTTTAAGAAAAATATCAACCTTTTTTTGTCAGTTCATTTGATTAGACAGATTAGTCTTTCTGGCTTGGATCTTTAAAAATTTTTATGAGTTTTTTTGTGTTGGGGTATGTGTATTGGGAGGTATGTGCATTGGGAGGTGTGTGTATTGGAGGTATGTGTCTTGGGAGGTATGTGTCTTGGCATGGGATTAGCAGAGAATCAGAGAAATACATGAGTGAAACCATTATGCCCAGAGGACCCCTTTGAAAGGTAACTTGTGGCATATGAGATTTCACCAGAAGTATTTGCATCAGGAAAACTAAAATGATGTCACCCAGTGGATGGCCTGAGAAGACTTCTAGATTAGAAAACAGCCATAAACGTCCAAGAGGAGTAAAGACATCATGGAGCACAGCTTGCCTCGTCTGATGGCTGTAACAATCTCCTTCAACCAGACGAGCCAGAGTTTATTTCTTAGTTTTTAAAATGTGATGTACTTGAATGCACAAAAACCAAATCACGTCAGTGTCTCGGATCACTCAAATATGAGGGCAGTAACAGTTTTTTGTTTCTTTGGGTACCGGGGGTTGAACCCCAGGCCTCACCATGAGGCCTGGCCTTTATTTATTATCATTATTATTGTTATTTTGAAAGAAAGTCTTGCTAAGTTGCCCAGGCTGGCCTGGGACTCATGATCCTTTTGCTCCCAAGTAGCAGAGATCATTGGCAATGCCACTGTGCTGGGCTCAATAAAACCTTTATACTGTTGGGCCTTAAATGTGATATGCTGACCACCAGTGTCTTGTGCGGGAAGGTATTTGCTTTTACCTACGAATACACTGTAGTTCACATTGTGTCTGTACAATACATTAACACAGAGGCTTCTGCAAGATGGTACTCAAATGCTTATTATGGATGATGGCAAAGATGCAGTGACATCCGGTTCCTGTGTCCACATAGGCAGGACATTTCCTAAGCAAGAAGGTAGATGAGGCTCTAGACTTTTCCTTTCCCTGCTTATACTCCTGAGTGCATACACCAAGTGCAGGTTAACCAGGTCATCAGTTCAAAATACTTTGTAGGCTTCTGGGCCAACTTTGGGTCTTTTTCCAGCAGGACCCCATTTCCTAGGAATTCCTGCCTATAAATACAGAAATGAGTTCATATGAGATGATGATGGTGGCCTCTGAGAAGGGAATACAGTATTTGGAGGACAGTTGAGTCTTCTCTGGGCTCTTCAGATAGGGTCAGTGCTAAATGCTGTGGAGATTTTTCTCCGTGTTTTTGTCTAGTAGTTTTACATTTTCAGATCTAATGTTTAAGTTTCTAATCCATTTTGAGTTTCTTTTTAAGCATGTTGTACTATAAGCATCTAATTTCATTCTGCATGTGGACAACCAGTTTTCCCAATATCTTTCATTGAGTAGACTGTCTTTTTTAAATCTAGTGTGTGGTTTTGACACCTTTGTTAAATTTCAGTTGACCATAAACATTTGAGGCTACTTCTGGGCTTTCTGTCTTGTTAGCTGATGAGTTGTTTTTATGTCAAGACCATGATGTTTTGATTACAATTGCTTTATAGTATATTTTGAAATTGGTTAGTGTGGTTTCAGCTTTGTCCTTTTTCCTCAAAATTGTTTTGGCTCCTAGTGGTATTTTGTGGTGCCCTACAAATGTAAGGATTGCTTTTTCTGTTTATGTAAAAAATGGTTTTGGAATTTTGATAAGGATTGTATTATATCTGTGGATGGCCAGTATAACAGCATTCATTCTTTCAATGCATGAATGTGAGATATCTTTTCATTAATTTGTATTTTTGTCTATTTATTTCATCAGTGTTTTATGGTTTTCAGTATGCAAATATTTTACCTTTAATAGAATTTACACCTATGTACTTTTTTTTTTTTTTTTGAGACAAGGTGTCCCTATGTAGTTCAGGCTGTCCTTGAACTCATTATGTATCTCAGGCTGGTCTTGAACTAGCAGTGAACCTTCTGCCTCAGCCTCTTGAGTGCTGGGATTGCAGGCCTGTGTTACCATGCCTGACTATGTACCTCATTTTAGTTTCTTGGTTTCTGTTGTAAATGGGTTATTTTCTTAATTTATCTTTCAAATACCTTGTCAGTAGTGTATAGAAATGGTATTGATTTTTGTGCATTGATTTTATATCCTGTAACTTTACTGGATTTGTTTATCATTTTTAAAAGTTTCTAGTTTTTTTTGTTAGAGTATTTTGTATTTTTCTATGTACAAGATCATGTTCTCAGCAAAAATAATTTCATTTCTCTTTTTATTAGGATGCCTTTTATTGTTAAAAGAGGAATAGATTATTCTGAAATAGCCTGTAACTATTAAGTGGCAAGCTGTGAATCACTACAAATTTAATCTAGACACATTTTAATTAGACAAGAGCTAGAGCAGTGGCAATAGTAAAAAAAAAAAAAAAGGAAAGTCAGTTTGGTAGTACTTGATTAATTTCTGGTACTACTAGGAATAAAGGTCCATAGTGCTCTTCTGTCAAGTGAAGGAAGTTAGAACTTTGGGTGAATGGTAGTGCGAATACAAATTATGACAATTTTATTTTTCTTTTTATAAATTAAGAATAATGCAAAGGCTGATAAATCAGAAGTATATTCATCTTTAAATCTCAGTATCTTCTTTGGAAAGATAATGTAGTCCACCTAGGCTTCCTTCTCCAATTCTGGGTAAATAACTACTAATTCTATTTAACTTTGCTTTCTATGTGTATATTTCTACAGTGCTTGTCATTGTCAGACCTTAAAATAGTAATGCTGGTTAGATTTAATACAAGGTTGGTTTAAACTGGTATGAAATTATTTGAAAATTACTTTACATCCTTGCTTGTATGGAAATGTGTGATTCTGGGTAGGATGTTGGAAGGAAATAAACATGAGATGTCATCCATGGCGATGCCAATGACTAGGGATTAACAACACATTCACAATTGAGTTCTTTTCTTCATCTTCAGTTTGTACATTTTCATTTTCTCAGAATAGGGAAAGGGAGGATTTTAGGGCAGGCCACGTGGCCTCTGGGCATGCGTACATTTGGTGCAGACCATCATTAGAATGCCGAGGTACTAGAGTATGGCTGACGGATGCATGAAGGATTTCTAGGTGACTGAGGCAAGAGGCTCAACTACCTTGGGAAGAAAACTTGTTAGCACTGAAAAGTTAAAGATTTGAAGACAGAAGAACTAATTTGTAACCCTCAAACTATTTTCACCTCTAATTTAATGCAACCATTAAATTTTTTGAGTGTGAGAAAAAGTGGCAATATTTCTTAAAAGAATACTGTCTCCTGCTGATCATTCCAGAGTGAGCATATAAATACAAAATGAAGCTACAAGTGCAAAGAGCAACTAGTAAGAGAATCTTAAAGTTGAAGCAATAGTTCATTATGTATAGTCACCATGCTGTAAAATGGATTTCTTGAATTTATTCCTCTAAGGAGAGTAACCCTTTTATGAAAAATAAGATATAATCCTAAATAAGCTAAATTTAAAAAGGTGATTGTATCCCGAAGTGCAGAGATTTTACTATATGTAATCCCCCAACTGTTTGGCAACCTGTCCTATTAACAGGACACTGACACATTTTAGACTTTGCCATCGAAATGCATATAGGTACACCTTTGAGAGCAACCTAGTCAAGTGGAAGCAAATGGGCAATCTGTCAAGGTTTAAAGTGCCAGGGGAAACCTAAATATTCCCTGGAAAGCTTCCTAAATTCATAAATTTCTTTTAGTAATTATAGAAATGGAAACTGCTTGTACTTAGAGTGACCACTTGTGATGTAGGAAGTGTGTGTGTGTGTGTGTGTGTGTGTGTGTGTGGTTAGGGATTGAATCTGGGACCTCATGCATGGTAGGCAAGTGCTCTACCATCAAGCTACACCCCCACCCACAGTTTGTTTTTAATTTTAAAAACAGTCCTAACTGAATTTTGATGGTAAAAAAATTCAAGGTAATGGATTGACAATCTAAGGTGTTTGGTTTTAGTCACTGTGAAGAAAATAGTTTCTACCTAGAGTCTTTTTTGGTGGCATTGGAAGAACATAAAGACAAGAGCACTGAATTAAAGGCATTTTAACTTTGACACTTCAGAACAATGATTTCAATTGAAAAGTGTTTCTCAAGTCAAACATTTGGTAACTTCAGATGCACCTGAAGTTTAATAGATGATATTTATGTGATATTAAATATGTAACAAGTAATGTGAATCTGAAAATACTCACTTTCTATCAGTTCGTAGGTGCACATTTGGTGGCCTTCTCATGAGTAATTATAGAGCAGCTCCTCTCTGCATAAGCATCTCCAAGGAGTGGCTTGCATCCCACGCAGAGTGCTGGTGCCCTTTCGGCATAGACCACACTGCCTTGTTCCACGGTCATCACGCGAGACTGTGGATGCCCTCTGTAGTTGGTCAGGTGACCTTGGTGGATACTTGTAGATATCATCTTCAGAAACAGCCTAAAGTGTCATCACCTTCCACTGTTAAAATGACAAAACCTTAAGGTACAAAGTAGTGCTGGGTCTCTTAAATCCTTACTGTACCTTGACCGCATGGTGGCCTGTGTGGGTTGGTTGTCTTTTTCTACCTCTGTGCTTCACTTTGGACCTGAGGTTGGAGTGTTACTTCTTGTGCTAAGAACCTGGCCAAGTGTCTTGTGAAAACAGCCCTTTCACTTTCTGCTCTCTTAGAAAGCCAAAACTTAGCTGTCTGGGACCAAACAAGGTCACAATTTGCTTGTAAGCTCCGCTGGATTCCCGGTGTGATTCCCGGTGTGATTAGACCCCGATGTATTGCCCACATCAGCCCTTTGTCTTGCACACACTTAGGCCAGGACTACCCATGATGCACAGAGAAAAGTGTCTTTACTGCAGTGGAGAATCAGATGCTTCCTTTTTTAGTACTCTTCAGGATTTAGAGACTTCAGAAAATGACTTCGTCAGAAACCTACACCAACTGATAACAAATCTCGGGACTTCAAGGAATTTCTTCCACTTATTTATTATTGAATCTGTTGGGGAATACTGGAAATATATTTTATTCTTTCCCTTCCCTAGAGAGAGAAATTGTGTCTGCCTGCTATCCAGTGTATCACCTTGGTGACAATATCTTGTCACAACTAAGAGTCGAACGTAGGAACAAAAAGCAGTGTTCTGATCGCTATCTTAGAAGGAGTTTGAAAACCTATAAGAAATCCTCTAGGGAATGTTAAGTAGTTAAAATAACATAATTTGTCTTATTACAGTTTCTTTGCTCCCACCCCCAGGGGAAAAATGTGATGAAAATGTAAGGAGTCAAGAGTTAGTGCTTTGAGGAAGGAGTAATATTTTATTTTTGGAAATCAAATTGCAACTTATCCACTGAAGAATTTTCTGGTATAAAATTGCTCTTAACAAAGGTATGGGAAATTACAGACTTTGAAATATTCTTGCAGATATTGTCAGGGTTCTTGACTCATTTCTTATTAATATTTTTTAGAAATACAGAATTTTTAGAAATGCCCTTGACTTGGTAGACTTTGAAATGTACTGTTTGGACCAGTCAGAAGCAACCCAATGGACCAAAACTATGTGGCCTGCTAAGGATGTGGAAAGACAGATGAGGGAGGAGTTGGGATGAAGAAGGGCAGAGTTAAATTACTACAGCCTAGGGGATTGAAGAATGGACATCTCCTCCTTCACCTCCAGAACTGGTGTGTGGCCCTCAGAGGTGGTTCTTGAATCTTGGAAGGGGAGCGCACAGCAGGGTTGTGCAGTGGTGCCAATGCTGGTACCTCTGGGCCCTGCTGCCTCACAAAATTACTGATGCAGAGGACCCAGCTGAGAATTCTGAAGGAGCTCAGTGCTGCTGGTGCTGGGAGAGCCAAGAGAAGCTGGAAGTTGCAGCTGTTACTTGCAACTAAAAAGTGCTGAAAGCATTCGGAAACCTCCCAGTTGCCAGTTAGTGACTCCACTTAGGAAGCTTAACTGGAATCCAGCTGGCAAAAGAATCTGGGATATGCAGTTTCTAGAGTCCCAGACTTAGCTTTCTTGAGTAGACCACAGAGCAAAGGATTAGTCATCAAGAGCCAGGTAGCCAGTGACCCATCCATGTAGAAGCCCTGCCCCACTTCAGAAATGTCGGCCATGGTGTCCGGGCACAGCTGGTCAGCGGAAGGAGTGCAGTTCTTAGGTGGATACGTGGGATGGAAAAACTCATTCCCTGTCCATTACATCAAGCTGCTTCCAAGTGAAGCAAATGTCTCCCTTTTAAAATTTTAGTTATTGAAAGTAACGTTAAAAAATTCCAGCATAACCCCATGGTGGCCTGGGTGACTATTCACAGTAGATGAACTTTATTGCTAGGCTCACATGAGGAAGAAATTTTTTTGTGGATACTGTGTAACATATAATATTGAAAGAACTGTGTGGTTCTCTTTATTTCCTTTTCAAATTTGAAATGGCATCTTATGAATTTAAGAGAAAAATGTATTACTACGAGAATTCAGAAAAAAGTAGAAACATTTAAAGAAGAAAATAAAAACCCTGAAATAATTTCATTAAGTGGCCAGGGTTAGTCTCTATGCATTTTTGGTAGCTGCCACTTTGATATAGACTACTGTGAAGTTAAAACAGTCGCTGTTTTTGTATTGTGGGGAGTCTGATCACTGTTGAGGAAATTCTTCGTATCATCCTAGTTTTGTAAAGCCCGGAGGAACCACATTTCAGATGCAGAAACAGACCTAGTCTGTGATGATGCTATGAGGACAATGCTGAACTCTGCACTCCAAATTCAAGGTCCTTTTAGTAGGCTCACCTGCCTCCATTTATCTGTCATTGTTTTTTGCTGAAAGAAACCTTTATGCATCAAGGAAATGAAATGTAACTTGCAAGTAATATTTCAAAGAATAATCACTTAATTTCATTTTTCTCGTTTCCCTGCAGTGATTCAGTTTTTTGAAGATGGAAAAAGAGTTGGTTGGTTACCACAGACTCCAGATCAGACATGCAAGACTCTCATTTCTCTAACAGGAACACTGATGAAGTGTCCTGGCACAGCATCGTTTGTAAGCCAACAGCAGGCACTCAGATAGTTGCCAGTTTGAATAAGAGTCGCCATAAATACCTGACAGACTAAAATTACCGTCTGCAAAATGTTTTTCTGTTAGAACGCTTTATGAAGTTAAATGTATTCCCGAAAATTATGTCAACTGGTAATTAATGTAATTAAAGTAGAGGGTTTTTTGTGTGGAATCGAAAATTGCTTTTAGTTGTACTATTGTGTGAGAAGAACAATTTTAAAACATCTGGATTTTGCTTTCTTGGCTTGTGGTCTAGTATATTATGTTGTTTTTTTCTTGTAGGTAGAAAATAATGTGCAAGTAGGATAAAATATAGATGTGACCGTCCTGAAAATTTTGCTCTTTGAGTTTTTCGTTGCATACTTTAGTTTTTAGATTTCACTTTAAGGAAATTTAATACCATTTAGTCATTGGCTGGGGCCACCATGAGAAAAGTGTGTGTTCGGCTCAAAAGCTGAAGGGACCTGAAAAAATTAACAGTTGTTAGTTGTCAGTTAACTACACCCCTGGTTTAGAGTCAGTTGGGTTTTTGGGGGGCAGGTTATTGTTGTTGTTGTTTTTATTTTTGCTTTTGGTACTAAGGATTGAACCCAGGGCCTTCGCAGTAAGCTACATCTGCAGCCCTTTAACTTTTTTTTTTTTAACTTATCTTCAAGAAGGATCTTGGTAAGTCTCTAAATTGCCCAACTGGGCTTGAACGTATGATCTTCCTGCCTTAGTCTCCCAAACTGTGGGGATTAGAGCCACCACACCTGGCTAAGCCAGTTTTGTTTTTTTTTTTTAAGGGAAAACAAATCTCATATCTACCACAATCTCAATTTTCTTCTTCTTTCTTTTTAATTTGTGAATTTATGGATACATGCATCGCATGGATAAATACACACCTTGAGACCATAATGTTAAGTGAAATAAATCAGATACACAAGCTTAAATAACACATAGTTTCTATGAGAAAAACAAAATATAAATAAAGAGCAAAATAAAAGATAAATAGAAATAGCAAAATAGATCTTTTGCAAATGGGAAGAGGATCAAGAGATGGGGGGCAGGGAAAGGGAAGGGGATGAAAAAAGAATTAAAATGTGTTATGTACAGGTTCCAGCTTCCCACAAGGAGTGTAAACATTATGTACTGCCAACACGTACCAAGAAAAAATAAAAACTGCAAAGAAAAATAAACCAATGTTGCGTTTGCCTAAAACTGTGAAGATTTTGTACACCCTGGCTACAGAAATCATATATAAATTTTAATGCTGGCATTTGGAACTTGGCAAACCCTCCGGCATGCTCCTGCACACCCATCTCTAGGAACACAATCAGCAACAACTGTCCCCGGAGCTGTAAATTGAACCCTAACAGATTTTCAAATTAGTGCGAAGTTGCTAACTAGTCAACATTCTGTACACAGATGAGCTCGTTCAGGAGATCTGCTGATATCAAAGCCACCAGGGAAGTCTCCAAGTACGTGCAGGCTGAGTGATGTGCTTTCCAGCATCTCTGCCAAGTTTTACACATTCGGAGTAGTCAGTGGCGAAGAATGTCCGAAGCATCTATTGACATCTCAAGCTTTGTCACATAAAAGTAAGCTGGTGTGGGAAAGACGTGAGATTTGTTGTGCAAAGGCTTATACGTAAGTTTGGCCTCTGTCATTTAGTTCTTAACTAATGCCACTAGGAAACGGACAATTACATTATCTACATGACAGAATATTGGCAGGGGACCCCAAAGAGTTAGACATCATCCCACATGCATACCCATGTTTATAGCAGCACAACTCATAATAGTTAAATCTCAGAGAGCAATCTGTATGCTCACCAACAAATTAATAGAGAAATATAATGTATTATTTAAACATAATGGAGTGCTACTCTGCCATAAAGAAGGATAAAGTTGAGTCATTTGTAGGAAAATGGATACACCTTGAGACCATAATGATAAATGAAATAAATCAGAAACACAAGCTTAAATATCACATAACTTCTCTTATATGAGAAACCCAAATCATAAATAATTTAAAAAATAAAATAAAAGATAGAGAATAGGAACAGGGAGATAGGCCCTTTGCAAATGGGAAAGAGATCTAGAGATGGAGGGAAGAGACGGGAAGGGGAATAAAAAGAATTAAGGTATACTAAGTACATGTACTTTTCCCTAAGGTGAATGTAAACATGTACTACAAACGTACTAATAAAATTTTTAAAAAAGAAAATTCAGTAACGTTATTATATTTACATATTACCTGACTTAATTCTCGAAATGTTGTGAAATGAGACATTATCAACATTTACTAGTTGAAGGGTAAGGTGGACCAACTGTGGTGGACCGACTGTGGTCACCTTAAGCAGGAACGCCCAGCTGGACTGAGTTGCTGTGGTTCTGGGTGTAGAGGATCCACCTGAAGATTGTTGCTGACACAGCATACAGGAGAACGGGAGCAGAAGATGGCGGCTGGCTGTTTCCCAGGAGAAACTCTGTTGCGGCTGGTTCTCCGGAAGGGAACTCGGCTGTTCTTGTCCAAGAAGCTCGGGGACTTGCTGTGGTCGGGGATGGCTGCTGTTTGCTTCAGTGGAGCTCTTATCTTCTGAGGACCCAGCAGCTCCTTCAGGCACTAGAAGGTACTAGAAACAGCAGGTCCTTCAGGCCCTGTGCACGCAGAGGGAATCGAGACAGTCCGTGGGGTTTCCACTCCTGGTCCTGCCCCTGACCTCCCTGGGCTCGGGCTGGAAACGTCAGTTAGTGTCTGTAGCAGAGAAAGCGATCAATACCTTCCTGTCCTGCCTTGCTGTGGTCTTCTCTGCCTGATCCGAGGACTGAGGGGACTAGGAAGCAGAGATGTTACGTTGAAAGAAGTTTGGTGTTATGTCGTTATCACTGTCTTGGACACTTTAAGTCCTGAAATGAGATCATTTTGGGAATGCAAAGGCGCCTTAATAAATTGCCATCCAGCAGTATAGACGAACCGGTTTACAAAGGAACTCAAAGGAAATGATGAGAACAGACGAAAGTGCTTGTGATTTTTCCCACTGGAAGTTAGCTGGTAATATTATCCAATGTGAGATCCCACCACTTTCATAAATAATATACCCTCACAATGAAGGGCATCTTAAAAATTTGGGGGCTGGGGATTCAGCTCAGTAGTAGAGCACTTGCCTAGAAAGTGCAAGACCCTGAGGTGGATCTCCAGCACCCCTCCCCCCACCAAAATTTAAACTTCCCTGTAAAGCAAATTTTTATTGGCTTCAATTAGAATGATTACTACAGTTTTTAGGCCTGAAGAACATGATTGTTGTTTGGAGGTGTCATAAAGAGATAAGAGATAAGAAATCGGAGGTTGAATGGAAGGGTGATGTAGATAAATGGAAACGAGAATGGATTTTTCTCATGTGCTCTCTGAATTATAAACAGTTCAAAATTTTCATCACACAATAACATCTTGTGGCGCTATAAGGATATAAAGCAAACAATGGAAAGCTTATCAAAGCTTTATAAAAATGCTTATTAAAGCATTTTTATAATTTTGCTCAAAGGTAACTGTCACTATATGAGAAAGTATTTAGTTATAGGTGATGTTCTACCTTACTCTCTATATCATACTAAATATTTATAAATTTTCTCAAGGTACATTCATGTGTGGAACCAACTGGCAGACCAGTAGCATCTTGAGGGCTTTAAGAAAAACGTCTGTTTTTCTTAAACATTTGTTTTCCCAGGTTTAGCTACTAAATGAGAATCTACCTTCTGACCGGAGTTCAGGAGATTCACCTGCGCATTAACATTTGCGAAGTTCTGCCTTCCGTGACCAACGTGGCTGTTTCTGAGGTTGAGGAAAGGAAGTTGTACCTTGAATCACCATCTCTCACTGTGGTTGGCAGCATGTTTTTGGATTCTCTTTGGCTGTGGGGCTTATACTGAGAGTTTTAAGAAACCTAACTTCAGTAATTCTTGATACCCAGTTCTTGTTTCTGGCACAGACTTGAGAGATCACTGTACTGGTCATATTTTGTGGATGATTTGTGCTTGGGAAATTTAACTCGGACTCTGCTCAGAGCAATTATTGCCAAACATGAATATTTTGCTTTTGTCTGTAAGATTGTGTGTGTGTGTGTGTTTATCTTTGAATGCTCAACTTGAAGATGGTTAGTATGAATTCTAGATAGATTGCTGCCTTTCTTGTCTACTTGGGATATTTGGCATAGTGACATTCTTGGTTTATACCTGCCACAATAAGTCCAACTTGTTTAAAATCTGAAGTTTGCCTTCCTTTGCCCTCTTTCTCAGCCACTTATTCATTCAGTACCAAACGGAACTAAAAATACAACCTGCAGGAAATGACTTACAAATAGGGGACTATACATGGTAATTTATGATTAAAACTGGGACCCTACAGATGAAAGCCTATTCGGAATGCTGCCAGGACAATAGGCATAATGTAGAATTGTTCTAGACAGACTGAGACCTATGAGTATCTTGTTCACAAAGGGGTCTCTGACCAAGGGTTTCTTACTAAGTGCTATGATTACTGTCTATACTGAAGTTTAAGGAACGGCACGGAGAATGATGGCATGTGTTGGTTACATTCCTTCTAATTCTGGAAACTTGAAGTGAGACCCGGGCACCTGAAATGTTTTTTAAACACATCAGTGATTTTGCTGCAGGTGGTCTTCAGTATTGCAATATTGAGTAACACTGGAGTGTGAAGTTAGAATGGATTCTGGCTCTGCCCCTCACTACCTGTGTGATCTCACTTTCCAATGGCTGTAATGGAGATAAAAGTACCCACTCATAGGCTATTGTGAAGATAAAATGAAGACATATATGCACAACAACTAGCACTTAGTAGGTCCTTAATAAATGCTAATTCTCACTTTTCTCTCAGTCTTTTGAAAAGTGGAAGTTATCTAAAGACCAAGTCAACTCATAAATTCATGCCTCTATCCAACAATATGTAAAATTCTTGAATTTGAACCTTAGTGAAACATTCTTTCATGTTTATTAACACAAATTCTAAACATGTCATCGACATAAAAATATTTTACATTCTATTGTTAATCATGTATAAGTGTGCAAATAAAAATTACACTAGTAGAAAATGTTCTCCCAGATCTACTTACAGGGTGTCAGGGAAAGGGTTAAAAGTGAGAGTCAGCAAAATGCAGTTGTTTGCTGAAATGACCTTGGCTGATGCCTTTCTGCGGAGAAACTGGCTATTTCCCCTGGGAAGGGAGTGTGTAGAGATAACTGTCGACGTATGTGAAAATCTGACCCTTCCTCCACTTGAGCCAAGGGTGGGAATGACCTTCCAGCCACGTAGGCCTGTTGGCACCAAACCACTTTGTCTGCACACAGTGCTTAAGAAAGTAACAAACTGGGTACAGCTGTTGTTGTTGGGTATTGTTGGTGTTTTCTCTCTTGCCTGCTGAAGGCTCCACCTCATGTAAGATCTTTGGTGCTATCCTTCGTCTAGTTGTATGGCAGTGTGTTACTGGACTATGCTCAGATCTGCTGTACTTTTGTAATAAACCTACTTTTATCTTTTTAAAGTCATGATGTGGCTCTTCTCTGTTGATGTGGATCTGAACCTCAGCTCTCTTTGGCCATGGCCTACATGTGGCTCCTTACTGTTGCATATGGGATATGTCAGTGGATGTAGTATTAAAAATCGTCAGATTAGGGGAGCCATCAGCAGGTACCATGATTACCTCTTATAAAGTAACAATGACAATTTATCAACATAGGAGCATGAAGATTGGATTGAATTGGCTTCCATTGGCAATGGCAAGGTTCTATAGGTATTTCTTTATGGTTCCCATGGGACTTACATAATCACTTTATAGTTTCAGTCACACACAAAAACAGTATTTTTAAATTAAGCACTATGTACTATATTATCGATGTCATAAATTATATCTTTTAGTGTACTGTATCCATTAGCATATTTTGTAGTTACATTTTTAATATTTGTGTCATTTAATTTCTATAATAAAATTAAAAGTGACTTGTGCATTACTGCTATAGTATTCTGTATTTATATGTTTACCTCATCCACCAAAGGTTATGTTTTCATATGTTTTTGTATTGCTGCCTAGTATTCTTTTATTTCAATCAGTGTCTCCTTAATGGTAAGATTGGTCTGGAACTTTACATTTTTTATATTCTTATACTAACTGTTGACACAAAGTTTTTAAAGTACCAGACCAATTAACTTGTTAAACTTTAGTCCCAATTTCCGATTTTGTCCGATTTTTCCTGATGGTGTTTTAATTTTTTTTTAATCTGCTATATTTCCTATTAATTAAAATTTATCTAGAGGCTTCATTAGTTTCAAGGTAAACATTTTAGAAACATTTAACATTCTAAGAATTAGATATTTTTATTGAACTGAGAAGATTTATTGGTACATTTTAGATATATGTAACAAGTGCATTCATCATGGTTAATTTGTACCTGTACATGATCTATCTTATTTTTTTACCCCTTCCTGCTCCTCCCTTAAACTGCTCTTCCCCTCCTTACTTATAGCGGATTTATTTACATTTTTCCATTTTTTCTCTTTTTTTTTAAAGCTCATTATAGGTTGAGGCTGTCAAATTGTGTTGGTGTTAGTGACACTAAGTTTTATTCAATAGTTTTAGGTGGTGCCAGTTAGATCTATCATGATGAAGATATTTCCCTCTGAGAGTAGGAAGTAATCAGTGGATAAAAACTTTATGATTGTGTGATGCTAAAACCTAATATTTTTAGCATCTTTTGCTAAATTTAGGCTGTTGCAATTATTTCACTGGGTGATTTTCTTCTTTTTTTTATTAGTACATGTTTACAGTACATAATATTTACATTCCTTGTGTGGACTTGGTACAAGTACATAACACACCTTAATTCCTTTTTTCATCCCCTTTGGCTCCCCCTCTTCCTTCCACCTCTTGATCCCCTTCCCATGTGAGGAAGATCTACCTCCCTATTTCCTGTTATCTGTCTTTCATTTTGTTCTTTATTTATAATTTGGGTTTCTCCTATAAGACAAATCATGTGATATTTAAGCTCATGTGTCTGATTTATTTCATTTAACATTATGGTCTCAAGATACATCTATTTTTCTACAAATGACTCATTTATTTTTCTTTATTTTCTGATTAATAGCCTTTAGTTTTATTAACTAGAATATTGCAGTATTAGATTTCTCCCATCCTCCTGAGATAAACTTCATAACTTCTTAAAAATATTGTTAAATATTTAATTCTGTTCTTTCATCACCAGTTCTCAAAGTAAGAAGTTGGTCTAGTGAGCATTAATATTAACAACCATTGATAGTGGTGGCAAATGAATTGTTCTTCTTTTTCGAACATGAATATGACCTGTAGATACTTAAGTTTTTTAGTGTCTTGCAGTAAATTGTAGTTATTCATTTGGTAATCACACTTCTTCAAATTTTGCTAGTGTTACACTCCTTCAAACAAGGTCCTGTGTTCTTTAGATGTACCCTCATTTTTTTTTTCTTCTCTATTGGACAGAGCATGATGTTGTTAGTTTTTTTCATCACTTGCCCCTTTCTAGACCTAGAGTCATAATGCAGGTTGGACTATTATTGCTTTCTATTCTCACAGAGGACGGAAGCAGCAATATGTCCTCTGAAAAGCCACAAGTTCATACTAATCTCTCTCTCTCTCTCTCTAATATATATATATATATATATATATATATATATATATATATATATATTTTAACCTTCACTATCAAAAGAGTTTTTGAGGCTCACTTGATTTGGGACAGTTTATTCATATTCACAAAATTGCATGATTTTTATTACTGTTAAAAATAAAAGTGTTGGGCAAAGCTTATGTTTTATTTTTGTTCTTACTGTTACATTGCATTTGTGTAACAAATTATGTATCGAGCACTTTTCAAACATCTCTTTAAATAATTATTTTCTCTGTTGAAATACCAATTTTTTCTATACTTGATTTATTATATGCAGCTTGCTTTAATGATATGATTTACCTGGTCTTTGTCTTTTAGCAGCTCTTAAGTAAATTATATTAAAATTATACTCAGAAAATTATTTTATATCTTCAGATCTGGCATGATCTCATGAATATACTAGATACTGCAATTTTCTGTGAAATGGTGAGGACACAAAGGTCCCTCTGGGCTAAACCTCTGAATTTGGAGAGTTAATATATCCCTGCGGTAGGAAAGTGAAGTATAGTGATCCTCTTGCCGTAGGAAAGCAAATCATGTAAGGCAGTCTTTACAATACTTTAGAGAAAGTGTTGACAAGCTTTTTCTGTAAAGCACCATCATAGCAATGTGATTGGGTGACCTTTAAGTGGGTCCTCCACCTTTTAGATGGCTACAACCTTAGCTGCATTGGATTGCATTGTTAGCAAAGGTCAAATAAGAAAACTTTAGGTAACACTTGACCTAAAGAATCCTGACTTGCAGAATCTGTGAGCGTAATAAGTGATCATGTTGAATTTGGGGAATAAAATGACAAAAATTTGAGCTGAGAATATCAGTGAGAAATAGAATTTTTGTTTTTGAATCTCACTATAACAGTCCATTGAGTCCCTGCTGAGGACCTGCCTACTCATCCTAAGGGTTGAGAGAATTCTATTTAGCAGAGAATTCTATTGATAAAATCAAGAGATTTTTTTAAACCAAAACATGGGGACGAGAGCTACGATAGTTCCCAGATACAGATCTAAAGGTTTCTCTTGAGGACCCACCCCAACATGACAGGTAGGAGAATAGCATACAATCTGTGGGAAATTGTCTGGTAAGAAAGTCATAAATAATTCTCATATTCTACAAGCGCTACATAACAATGCACAATATGAGATTAGTTAAGTAAACCAGAAGTTTAAAAACAAATAGGAAATTACTGTCATATGAATATTACCCAAAGTTGGAGAGACAGCAGCAGTAGAAAGATAAAATACATTAAAACACAGGTCAAGTATTAAAGGGGCAGGACACTAGAATAGTGCATTGGGAATACGTGAGGGAAATCATTTATTCGTTAATATAACTAAAAGTGATTCTAATGAGGAAGAAGGAGTAGCAAAGAAAATCAACATGCAATCCAAGAAGCTCCCTGAACAGAATTATCTAATTTAGAGTTAGAATTAAATTACCTTTAATTTATTATACCTTCAACTAATGTAACACTTTTGGATTAAAACACATTTGCCTTGTCTTTTTATTTACCTGTATACTTGTCCTCTTTATTTCTTTGTGTGGATTTGAGTCACTGTCTACTGCCTCTTAATTTCAGCCTGCAGATATTCTTACTATTTACTGTAGGTCAAATCTGCTAGTGATGAAGTTTGAGGGATAGTTTTGCTGTGGATGTAGAATTTTTGGTCAAGAGTCTTATTTTTTCATAATTTGAATGTTCCATCCTGCTGCCTTATGGCCTTCATGATTTCTAATGTAAAGTCAACTTAGAATCTTGTTGAAAATCTCTTGTGGTCACTTTTCATTTGTTTTCATGATTCTTTATCTTTCAATAGTTTCATTGAGGTGTATCTTGTTAAAATCTTTCAATTTAGCTTATAATGTTGAATATTTTGTGCATATTAGTCAAATATGCCCAACAAATTTTCATCAAGTTTTGTAAATGTTAAGTCTCTTGTTTCTTCAAATGTCATTTCAGTTCCTTTCCCTATTTTTTCTTCTAGGATGATACTTATGCTTATGTTGATATAGTATATTGTATCTTACAGCTCTCTAAGGCCCTGTTCTCTCTCTCTCTGTCTCTCTGTGTCTGTGGGTGATGTAGCACATAATGAAATACTCTGACAAATAGTTCATAACACCTGTTTGGCAGAGTATGAATGTCAGGTAGCAGTAAGAGTTTATGTTCATCTTGGCTCTTTCCTCAGCATGTGATACTTCCAAGTACATGTGACATTCCATATTCCTGGATATATATAGGAGCATTTTGAAACCCACTACAGACATTTAATTCCTGATTTTTCCTTTTAAGATTTTTTGATAGCATCTTGTCAATTCTAACTTGTATACCCATCTTAGAAAACTTCAGTGTTAACATCATCTACTTGTTTTCAACAATTGTCTTGAGACAGGACTATTTATACCAAGTAAACTGAGGTAAATCAAATAAAGATAAATGCTGAGAGAAGAGCGCATCAGTGATCTTCCAGGCAGCCACAGGAAACCATTTTCTGGGGATGCAGCACTGGCATTTGCCAAGCTTATTTTTTGTCCCCCCATGACTTGTAGATCATGGTTTTCATGGCTATTGCTGTTTGAAGACGACTGGCTTTTAAGGATACCGTTGGACCTGGGAAGAATAAAGAGACAGAGAGGAAGAGAATCAATGTGAATTTGATTGGCTCACCTAAATTAGGTGTCTGTTAATATCTAATGTAGTATGACAAAGACTGGGAGATTACTTTGTCTAAACACAGCTGTCAAAGCAGCATGCGTGGGGGGCAGATTCTCGTGGGAGATAGTGTGGATGAAAAGATGGTGACTGGGTTATCAGTACGTGGACACGATTACTCTTCTAGAATGAGTGGATATTTATATGTATTATAAGAACAGGAGGTGCCTTTGATTCAATTATTACCACACATATCTTGAATGTATGGATAAACAAGTTTTTAAAAAAAATATTAACAGACTCATAAATCAGTTTGAATTTTTTTTTTGGTTATTGTAACTGTCACTGTTCTTTCCATATACTTATTTTACAGATAAGACAAAGGGTTGTCTTTCCTATTCTTATTTATCTGTTCACTAAGTTAAAAACCTAGCTCAATTCCTTTCTGGTAGTTCAGAATTATATTATTCCTTCTGGAGGAGGGTTGCTTTCCCCAACTAGGAATAGCTACTTGCCTAAGTGTGTATCATCTGTGACAGCTTTTTGATCGGGCAAATGTAATACCTATTTTGCTGATTTCTGTCTTTCACAAGAGTTCCCCATGTTCCCACATCTAATAGGGGAATGCTGTTTTACTGAGTAATTTTTTTTTTTTGAAACAGGTTCTCAGTATCCCAGGCTAGCCTTGAACTTGCAGTCTTCCTGTCTCAGCCTTGAGAGTAGCTGGGATTACAGGTACTTGCCTCCACATCTGGCTGAGTAAGTATTTCTCTGCTAACTGAAATGTCTGTGCATATTTTTATATTCTTGCTAGCCTTTTCCTATTATCTAGCCTTGTTAATATTCTTGATTACCCGTATTATCTCTTCTGTAATCTGTGCACGTCCTTTGTCCATATCTTACTTTTCATTTGTTAATGCTGTAAGTTTTGTAGAGGTTAATTCATTGTCAGAGTTATATTCCATTCTGGTAGTCAATTCAAGATATCTGTTTAGTAAGGAAAATTGTTTTGAAACAATTTTGCTTTAATGTAAATAATCTTTTTGTGCCTTTTGATTTTATGATATGTGTATAATATTTCCCTGCCTAAAGTATTTCCATACATATTCTTTTTGTAAATACATACATTGATCTTTTATGATAAAGTTTTTAGTATCCTTGGAAACCACCTTCTATGTGAGATTAGCTAGGGATCTTATGTTCTTTTATGAGTCAATTTTTCAAACACCATCTACTGAACAACTTACTTTTTTCCCCTGTACCTTTATTACATAGTCTGATAAATTTTGTACATCTGGAAGTATTTTAATATAGAGTTAACTATTCCTCAATAAATTGGATAGCACTTACCTGTAAAATCTAGGGCAACACATTTCACTAATTACTTCATTCATTTTGTGTTTTGTTTTACTCATTTATATGTTTTTTTCTAGAGAGTTAGTTGCTTGATCTTAGGGTTTTAGATTTATTAGTATATGGTTATGCACTGAATATATACATATGAACATTTCAGTGATGTTATTGTTTTTATAATTTTTTATGATACCTTAATTATCTATATTTTTATTTCATACTACTTTAAAATAAGAATCCTTTTTTCCTTGATCAGTTTCACTACAGACCTTTCTTCAATTTTTTTCCCAAAGTCCAAATTAACATTATTGCTAAAAAATCTGATGTTGCAAACAATAAATATTTATGAATAATTCTTGATTTTAAAAGGATATTAAAGATTATACAATTATGCCACTTTTATATTAGTGTCATATTAGTTTCAATATTTTATTTCTCCTGGTTTTCATAGTCTTTTCCCTCATGTTTTATTTCATTCATTTCTGCTTGGAAACTTATGCCTTTTTGCAATATTTTTGATGAATTATTTAGAAGATTTAATTCTTTTCAAGAGAAGAGAAGTAAATGAGAAGTATGAATAGTAAGTAGGTTAATAATGTGTGATCTATATTATATAATAAATTCAATAGAACATATTTGTGTTTAACATAAACTATGTGACATGAAAGACTCATGAGACACCAAATATATAATAGTCTAAAGATTCAAGGTGTGTGAACCCCTAATATTCATGATACTCTGCGCATGCTTGACATTTCTAAGGCTCATGGTAGTCATGACACCTTAAAACTGGTACCTACAGCAAAGACTTTCTGAACAGAACTCCGGTTGCACGAGAAATAATATGAAGAATCAACAAATGGGACCACAGCAAATTAAAATCTTCTACACAGCATGGGAAACCACTGACAGAGTGAAAAGACAGCCTACAAAATGGAAAAAAAATTTTGTCAGCTACTTGTCAGACCGAGGGCTAATATCCAGAATATATAAAGAATTAAAAAAAAATTAGAGCCCCCAAATTTACAGACTCAATCAAAAAATGGACATCTGAAGTGAATAGACACTTCTCAGGTGGAGAAGTACAAATGACCCTTAAATACCTGGAAAATGTTCACTGTCACTCACTGGCCAGTCAAGAAATGCAAACTAGAGCAACGCGGAGATTCCATCTCACCCCAGAAAGAACGGCTGTATTCAAGAGATCAAATAATAACAAATTCTGGAGAGGCTGTGAGGAAAAAGCAAACTTCTTCATTATTGGTGGGAGTGTAAACTGGTACAATTACTATGGAAATCAGTATGGAGATTTCTAGAAAAACTAAAAATAGAAATTACATTTGGCCTAGCTATTCCCCTTCTAGTTGTCCTCCCAAAAAAGTTAAAGACATCATATTACAGTGACATACGCACACCCACGTTTGTAGCAGGCTAATTCATAATAGCTATACAATGGTACCTTGATTCGTGGATGCTTTTTCTTGTTTGTGGACAATTTGTTTCGCAAACAGAAGTGTTTGGCAAAATTTTGTTTTGTTTGTGAATTCTGCATCAGGTGACGAAGTTGACTGTGGCCATCTTTTCTATATGACATTGAACGTGGCCATTTTTTCTAGAATTGTGGAACAAATTAAGTTCATGAGCCAACATACCCCTGGATCTTGGGAGCAGCCTATATGTCCATCAACAGATGAATGGATAAAGGAAATGTGGAACTTATACATAATGGAGAACTACTCTGCCATAAAGAAGGATAACTTGAGTCACTTGTAGGAAAATGGATGCACCCTGAAGCTATAATGTTAAGTGAAGTAAATCAGACACACAAGCTTAAATATTGCATCGTTTCTCTTATATGAGAAGTCTGATATATAAATAAAATGCAAAATAAAAGATAGACAATAGGAAATAGCAAGATGGATCCTCAGCTTATGGCTAGAGAACTGAGAGACTGAGGGAGGCATATGAGATTTTTTTTAAAGGTAAGGATTATGATGTGCTGTGTACATGCACCAAGTCCCTAAAAGGAATGTGATCATCATGTACTACAAACATGCACCAATTAAAAACTTTTATCTACAGTGTCACCTGCTCTGGCTCCTATGTCTTCTACCCAAGGAATTCAGATAAAAATCTACTGCTGACCTTGGTGATTGGGAAAGTACAACTGTATCTAAAAACACTTGTTTGTACATCTCTTTGATAGTCTAAGTATCTTATGTTGGTTCTAGGAACATCCAACATTTTGTATCCCAAACAAGCTCAAACCTCAACGCTGGTCCTCTTTTGTTTTTGGGCACTAGTGATCGAGCTCGGGGCCTTGTGATTGTTAGGTACGCGCTCTACCACCGAGCTAAATTCCCAATGCTGGTCCTCTTAGCCACATCCTTGGCAAGGAGTAGGGGCCCGAGAAGACATCTGGGTTCTGTACCTAGAGGTCCGGGTAGCACGCATACCACCACGCCAGCACCCTGTCCCGAGTGTGCTAGTTCCCCTCGTCACCTTCTCCAAGCTTCGAATGATTACATGAACGGCATGATTTGAGCACTTTAATTTTATCTGTGAGCTTTTGTGAGTATGATTCTGAGCCAGCTTGCCCGCTAAGACTCTTATAGGACATCACTGCATCGAGGCAATTACTTACAGTGACATCGTCCTTTGTTTTTACTCTGTAGGCTTAACTTATTGCTTCTTCTTAAATGTAACCAAAATTTAAATTTCCTTCTAGGAATTGAGTTAGGAATGTCCCATAAATTTAGAGCTTTGACACTTTATCTAAATAATATTAGTAGTTAAAATAATGTGACACTAATGTAGACAGGTGCTACTCTCTAATTCTTAATATCCTTTTAAAAATAAGCATTATTTGGAAATATTTATTGTTTCTAACTTCAGGTTGTTTAAATTACAATTTTGCTGTTACTTCTGTGTAGTTCTCATCTTTCGTAACTGATGGTAGTTTTGTTCTTTTTTTAATCTTTGCCTTGCCAAGGATAATTTTATTTTTTATTTAAAAAATTTATTTTAGTGGTACCTTTTATATAATATCTATTACACCTCTTTGTCCTTATTTACAATTATGGTCTCTCATATCAGAGAAACAATTCGATGCGTGCTCATGAGTGTCCGATTTATTTCACTTAAGAGTATGTTCTCAAGAAACATCCATTTATATATGAATGACTCTAGTTTATCCTTTTTTATGGCAGTGTAGTACTCCATTGTGTAGAAA
>PVJO010007967.1:0-78255 GCA_004026905.1 Hystrix cristata | reverse complement strand
AATAGATATTTTGTTTAAAAAAGAAAAAAGAGAGATAGTATTCAAAAGAGAGAACTAGATAGGGAAAAGGGGGATAAAGAAGAAGGTTAAAAGAAAAGTAAGATGAAAGGGGAAAAAATGGTAAAGTGTAGCTACACTTGTTGCAAATAGGGAGGGGTGGATGAATGGAAGGGAGGGGAGGAGAAGGGGGGGAAGAGGGGAGAAAATCAAGATGTATCATGTACAGGTACAAAATAACCATGTTGATTATGATCATTATGTATACAATGTACCAATACATGTTCTTGGTAAAAATAATAAAAAAATTAAAAAAAAAAGAAAGGAAACCCACACACACTCACTCATACTCACACTCACATCCGACCTGAAAAATCCACAATGCCAAAAGCCAGTTTATCAGTGGCGAGGCCAGCATGTTTTCTGTTCTTCTCACCCTGTTTCTCTTTCAGTAAACAATTTCATTCACAAAATGTCTACTGGTTGTTGTGTGTACAATAAGAGATCCAAAAGAAAATGAAGTTTCCCTTTAGACACTATATGAACTGTTGAGATAAATGAAACTTTCCTGGAAGTATAGTAGAGGAAAAAGAGGAGGCCACGGAACAGTAGTTAAGAGACGAACTAGTCACTAGCCACAGGGTTCCACTAGCCTCGGGCTTATATAGTTGATGACATTATGTAGCCCTATGAATGATAAATGGGTGTGTGTTTGTTGCGTGCCTACTAAGACTCCTGAAGTAGTCTGATTCTATAAAATGAGTAAGACAAAATCACCATATTTACAGGGATTAGAAAGAGTCTGGGGGAAAATATTTATGCACAATACAGATAATAAGGGTCAATCTCATGACAAAGCCAATAAACACACCATGAATTCATCTAGAGCACTACTAGCTACTCACTGTATTATGAGAGAATATTTTTTTAAATTTGATCTCCTTTTTAAATTTTGGGAGCCACTTCCAGGCAAGGAAGAAAGGAATACATGAAAAGTATGAAAAGCATGCTGTAACAATGAAGGATGACTAGAGTAGTGGTGGTGGGGAACCTAACATTCCTGTAGTTTGCACAGAGCTCTATCTTGGAGCTCATAGGCGCGTCACAAAGGAGATCAGTGTGGTTGGGAATTTAGACTGTGCGCCACCTGCCCAAGGCCATGGATGTATTTATGTCCACCATTTTTGAGCACTATAAAAATAAAAGGTGAATAAAAAAAGGATTCCAAAGTTGGAAATGGAAAAGGAATCATTTTTCAGACAGATAATAAAACAAGAAGAGTGTAAAGAACACCAGCAGACATTGCTGACCCAAAGCAGCCTTGCCACAGGTCCCATACTCACCGCCGAGTGTGCCGAGTGTAGAGACGGGGCTGGAAGAGACACCAGAATCCCAGGCTCTCGACACAGGGAAGGCTTGTAGATGTGCTTGTCAGTCTTCAAATCATGGGCTCCAGGGACTGGCGGTCCCCTGGCTTGGGAACTCGGAGCTTTTCAAAATGATGACCGTATATTACTTTTCCCTATTAAACTCCCCATTGTGCATTGGATTTGTTTTTCTTTGACATACCATTATAAGGTCATAGTAAGAAATGCTTTAAACTTTAACTTCAGAGATAGTCATAATTCTATTCCTCTGAAGCATTTATCACCACATGGAAGACACTTATATATCTGTGACAATAAAAAAATTGTGGCCCTTTAGACTTATTCCAGGGCACTGATAATGAAATAAATTTTGGTTGACTAAGCTAGAAATTTATTACCAAAATACAAGATTATTCTTTTTTTTTTTTTTACAGAAACTCTTAACAGGAATGAAACAACAAAAACATGGATTCAAGTAAAATTTCCATACATAATCCTAGTTAAAGCCAACTGAGAATCTAAGTATTT
The DNA here is from genome assembly GCA_004026905.1 of Hystrix cristata. Lineage (NCBI taxonomy): Eukaryota > Metazoa > Chordata > Mammalia > Rodentia > Hystricidae > Hystrix > Hystrix cristata. Next base: position 76,363 of record PVJO010007967.1, on the reverse strand, counting down.
CTCCTAACAAATCATTTGCTATTTCCTAAAATGTAAATTAATTTGTAGTTTTCTTGTCCAGACATTTTATGTCACATTCATCTGTTATTTCACACTTTTTACTTGTTAACACCAAACAAAATGAGTGTCTATAAACATAGTTTGTAAAAATCCCTTTTCTCCTGAGATACATATATACACATATATATATAAACACATACAAATGCTTATACACATATTACTTTCCCAACATTTTATTGTTGGTTTACTAGAGAAATCTTAAATATAGTAGAACTTAAAATCAGAATTTGTTAGTATTCTCTTGCTGCACAAAAAGTCTTAGACCACTACTTAAAGAACTCACTTGGTAACATCAGGCCCATTAAGGGCCATCTTCCCTTTGATTAACTCAAAATTAGCTCTTGAAGCTTCCCTTTGCTTTTGCCAAGGCCTGTTCTTTAGACCTAAATCCCAAGTTCTACCAGCAGAGCAGGCAGGTGGTGGGAGGAAACAGGACTCCACGGTGATTTGGTTTCTCAGACTGAATTGTAGAGACACAATCACGGACACAAATGTACCATTCTCCAACATACAAAGGCCAACTCAACACCAGCCTTTCGCACCAAAAAGCACCTCTCATTTTTGCTTACGTCCCTTTCCGACATACACACAACACGATCATGAAGAATAGAAAAAGCTGATTACAAAGTGATGCATGAAAAAACTTCGAGTATGTGAGACGATGACTCGGGATTATAAAACTGAAAAAAGAAATGTACTGGAAAGGAAGTTGCAATGAATTTGATTTCAAAACTGTTTCATCAAATGAAAAATACGATAGAGAAAAGAACCCACAATGTGTCTTTGTAGAAAACAATAAAAATTATTCAACATTACCAACATGCATTAGTCTGAAAGGGCTTTTTGTGTTTCTAGGTTTGCTTTGTGTTTTTAAAAAATCAATTATTAAGAAATTCAAGACAGCACAAATGCTTCAAATTCAGTTTATATTAAATTGGGATTGATTAAGTGAAGATTAATGGCTCATTGTATCTGTATTCATGTAAACTGAAAATTCTTAACTTATTTGTGTCTAGGAATATTTAGTGTTTCATTTGACTGCTTCACTAAAACTGTTTGATTCTTTGAAAACTTTTCTAAAACTCAAGTTCAGACAGTTGAGTTGATCGTAATTTTTAATTATCACATGAAAATGTGATTTCTGCTTTCTGTTTTAACTTTATATTCTTTGTAAGTTGACTGGCCAAGTTATTGTACCATGGAATAAGTATTATCTATGTCCTGATTTTTATTATTGTAACATCAGGGGAGAAGGGACACTCTTTCTAAATGGCATAATGGCCTCTTTGCTGTGGATATGTGATGTAAATCTTTACCACTCTGCCTTCAAGTGAGAGCTACACAAAGGTCTATATTATTTTTTTAGGTACTCATCTGAGTTAATGCATTTTCAGGAAGTTAAAAATTATTGATTTGTTAGTGTTAAAATGTGACCCCTGTCTACACTTTCAAAACATTAAATTTATCTTCAAGGTCACAGAGCTAGGTGATGATAAGTTTGCATTGTGAATATAGAATTTCACAGCACATACCTTGGACCATTTGTATGTTCGTGTGTGTGTGTGTTCTTCGGTTTTACATCAAATTCCCGATATTTGATTTGTATCTCTACACATTTGCATGTGCAGTTTTCATTATGTAACAGTGTTGCAATTTTTTCAATTTAAATATTTTATTATATTGAATTTTTCGTTATAAATATGGTTATAACTAAAAAGAAATAATGCGTAACATGTTTTAAATATTTTTCAGAAATCTCAAATGGATATTGCATAATATTCCAACATAATTGTAACTGGTTAAAAAATTAAAATTATTTCCTGAATGACTATCTTTTTAATCAGCATTATATGTCTTTTATTCTCTTGAGCATGAAATATCTCCATTCTTTGGAAGCATATTTGATTTTTTTTCAAATAAGCATAAATGGCATTAAAATATATATGGTAGATAAAATTTGTAATCAAGCTGAATAATAAAATTATTTATTTTCCCTCACAGCTCTTTGATAATAATTTGTATATGGTTTACTTCTTTAGTGCCATAAAGCATTTGAAAACTCTGTAAAGTGACAATAAAGTCGCCTTCACCTTTGGGTGAGGCATTATAAATGATGAAAATCGAAGTTACTGAAAAAAAGCTGTGTAACCTTCTCTTGTGATTTCCATAATCACAATTATTGAATACGAAAATATAGTATTAAAAGACCAGGATGTTTTAGTTTGAAATCTTATTTAAATTACATATGTAAATAGTTATGTACTAATATGTTCCTCAAACTCAATGTTTGGCTCCAAATCTCTGGAACATACTACAGATGTGAATGTCTCCTCCCTGCTGAGACCAGTGTTCATTTTTCAACACTTCCCTTTTATAACATACACCCCTTTGTCAGTGTCCTTGACCTTGAATTATTGACATACCATTTTTCTCAAAACTTGGACCTTTTCTTTTTCTATTCCTGTAGAGGAAGTATAGTTTGTACATTTAAAAATCATTTACACCTGATGATTCCCAAATTTTAGCTTCACATCCCCTCCCTACAGACTTGTTTCCCAACTGTATATGTGACATTGCACTTGCTGGCATAATTCATCAGCTTCTCCATCATAAAATGTTCAAATCCACTAAGCTGATTTGAAACTGCTTTAAATAAGAACTAAGCATGGCAGGCAAGATTCAAGGCTATTTGTATTTCAAAATTTGTGTATACGGTATACCCATACACCTGAAATAATAAGAAACTGCTTTGGAGTTTGTAACCAGTTATTACAGAATTTTGAAATAATACTAATAATATTAATACTTTTTTATTAGTTTCAATTGCTAGTATCTATGAATGAGAATACTTGACAACAAAATTTTAATTTTTTCTAGCTTAAATTTGTACCTTAGTAGTCGCAATATCACAATACTAACTGCTTATCTTAAATATATTGCCCGTCAGAACAGATAATATTTATTAATATTAGTTAAATTATTCTAAGCTCTTTAAATACACTCGTATTTATCATTGAGGAAATGGAGGCTTATACCTGAAAGTTCAGTAGCTAGCCCAAAGTAGCACAGTCACAGAACTTCAGACTATGTACTTAGGTTTGTCTGACTTTAAAACAGACTTCAAATCATTCTGTTGTTGGGGGAGGTGAGTGAGAGGAGGGGTAGGAGGAGAGAGAGAGAGAGAGAGAGAGAGAGAGAGAGAGAGAGAGAGAGAGATCAGTTAATCACTGTTGTTGATTAAAGCATACTTAACCTCCATACCTTAACCCTACAGCCTTATAGAACTCTGTGCTGAACATTTAGATAACTATTTTCCTCAGATGCATGGAGGATGGATTCCAGAATCCCCAGGACACCAAAGTCTAAAGATGCGACGCTTACGTTCCTTGTATAAAATATCATAATATTTGCATATGACCTACTCACATCCTCCCATATACTTTAATTATTAAAGTAATTAACATAAGGCAAATGCTGTCATATAGCTGTCATGCTGTTATTTTTAGGGAATAATGGCAAAGAAAAACGTCTACACATGTTCAGTACATATGAGAATATCCCCAGTATTTTTGATCTGCATTTGGCTGGAAACTGGAGATATGCAGGCCCACGGAATACTTGTAGAGGAAAAGTTCAACACTGATAGTGGGTACTATTTATTCTTTACTTGTTTTTGCTAATTACCTATGTGACCTTGGACACACCACCTTCCTGCTGTGAACTTTTTTTTCGTTTTGTTTTTTTTTGTTTGTTTTTTGCTTTTTGTTTTTGCTCTGAACTTTCGAATCTATGTTTACAGGTATAGGACTGCCAGGTTGCAGATTTTAAAAGACTTGACTTAAACTATATTTGGTCAATATGTAGAGATTAGCATTGTAATTGTTTTTATTGTTGTATAGAAATATTTTGCTGTTCAGTTCCTATTTTCTTAAAGCATCATATGATATTCTTCTAGAACTTCAGTTTCAGATAGAGAAAGAAGGAAAAGAAAGCAAGCATTGCCTAGGGGTGTATGTGTGACTTCAGTGGGGGGCGGAGGGAAATCTGAGGCACATCAATGGCATAAAAATTTGGACTTGGAAAGGTGCAATTGGCAAACGGTTCACATTAGGCTTGTCTCCTTGGAGGTGGGCCATGCAAGCCTGTGAAGTTGCCCTGATGTGGCACCGGTGTTGCATATTCAAATGTAAAATGGATCTCGGGGTGAACGTGTGAGTCCCAAAAATAAGTACAGTAAAAATATGATGTCATTTTACAATTTTTTTGTTTGGATTTTATATACATCAAATCCAACTGAACTTGTCAACCGTTTTTCTTCATCCATGCCTCAGTTCTTCTTACTCATAAAGAAAAAAAAAGGAAATACATTTTACAGTATGATTTAAACAAGATGATATTTTAAATATGCAAAACCTTGATTTTAGACCGTGAGAATGCAAACATTATTTTTTGTTTAGTAGATGGATGTCTAATTAGCTGACCAATGGGGGGGTAACGCTAATCGTGTCAGATAAATGAAGTAAAAGTTATTTAACAGCGTGGGGCTCCAATAACATACAAGCAGCCTCTGAGGTATTATTTCATCAAAGTCCACAAAAGCTTCCCATAGTGACAGTTCTGAATTATTTAAAATCAGTTAATCATGTACCTGATGGGTAGAAAACCCCTTCAAAATGATCTCTGGTGATGGGCTCTTTGTCTCCGTATTGTGATCATAAATCTCTCTTCTGAATTCTCTAAAACTCATGGAGATGATGTTTAGAGATTTCAGAAGACATCAATGCAGAGAAGTTCAGCTCCTTTTAATCCCCACTTTAGATTCTGTAATTGTATTCATTTTTATATAGGCCATAATATGTTTGCTTGTCAAACATCTTTAACATTTTTTTTTTTGCTTTTGTCTTACTTGAACAGTTTTTAACTTTAGATACATTACAATAGAAGAGTGACAGGAAGAGAATTATATGGCCATCTTACTCTTTTCCCACTTTTTTCATGCTTCCACTGGATGTATTGAATACTGTATGTTTTATGGGCATCGTTCTCATTTTTGTGTACTGTGGTGATAAGGGATGTAGGTAAACCTTCCCCGTTCAGCAGAATCAAAATTGAGTCCTTGACTTACTTGCATATTTCCAACAAGAAAAAAAAAATGCTTTCAGCTAGTAATTTCCACCGAAGAACCATAAAAAAGTATACACATTCAAAATGTGATCAAGATACACGATGAATATTTACATAAAAGACTTACAGTAAAAGACATATTGCTATTATTCCCTCAAAATATCTCCCCTTAATTCCAATACAGTTATTCCATCTTTCTTGCCACTTTCTAACTCAGTTGCGGAAGTCCAATTAGGTGATTGTCTTTAAGAAATATAAAAATACAGCGAGTGCTATTGCTGAGTGCCACCCAACCACATGACAAGCTAATTAAAACATTGCAGCTTCTCGTCATCCACCTTATGTATCACACTGAGCACTGTGTAGCTTCCAGCTCTTCCTCAACATGACCGTGAGCATGAAGGGTAAATGTTTTCAATCAGTGCAGATCTTTGGAGGCAGCCATGACAGCAGAACTAAAGACACTCAGGAAATGGAAAGCATTATGGGAGAAGCATGTCTGAAATGTGTGCTCTGTTACAGAGGAACAGTGGCAATGTGTCTTTTACTGTAATTTTTAAAAACTGTAAACATCCACCATGTTTTTGTCACACCCGTAAACACAAATGCTCACAAACAAGTGTACACATGCACACACTATAGAGTTGTGCAAACTCACAGGGCATCCCATTTTCTAGGCAGCTCTATCCGTGGCATCGGATGTAGATTTAAACTCTGCGTTACTGTTTGAAGATTTCTAACACAATATTCTAGGCTTGTAACCTACAGAGTTTGTAATTTTTGTGGACAGTGTATTTTCCAGCTCAGTCACCTATAAGATGACAGTTACTACTCTTTAACCTGCTGTTTACAGAACCTGCTGTTGTATTGTGCCATTTCACACCCCTAGTGCTTACTAATTAATAGCCTCATGGATGCCTTTTTCTTCATTTTGGGTGTGAGGTGGTGTGTACTTCTTCCTACAAGAACCTTCAAACACCTTGCAAAATGGTCTCTGCTGATGGACTTGGTCTATTACGTCAATAAATCTCTCTTATAATTCTGCAGAACTCATGGAGATGATGTCTAGAGTTTTCATAAGAAATCTCCAAATTACTCAATTTAAAAAGATGTAGGCTGGGCCAGTGACTGTGAGATGGACAAGCCCAGTGATGTAGAAGACATTAGATGTTTTTATGCTGGTCAGAGATGGTTATGCCTTGGAACTAGGAGCTCTGAATTGAGAATTGGAAGGATTTATTGCCTTATTTTGGGGGGTTAAGAAAACAGACAGTAGTTGCTTCTAAAGCAATTACTGATGAAACTTGGTGCAGAGTACAAATTCAATTCTTTAGGCTGTAATTTGGGTGGTAAAAAAGATTAAATAATTTTTATTAATATAGAATTTTCTTTAGTATGATAGAAATTTATGCAAAATAAATGCACATGCCGATTTTATTTTTATTGTTTCGTTCCATCTATCCTAGTGAGCAGTTAGAAGTTCTCTGTAAAGTCTGATAGTAAAGACAGCAAGTGTAACATTCCTTCCTTGCCTGCCTGCCTTCCTTCCTTCTCTTCTTCTCCTCCTTCTCCTCCCCCCTCCTTTTCCTCCTCCTCCTTCTTCCTCTTCTTCTTTTCTCTCTCTCTCTGTCTCTCTGTTCCTCTCTCTTTCATTCTCTCTTTGCCTTTGTAGTACTAGGGATTAAACTACGCTGTACTCAAAGTCGTGGTCCTACTTCCTCAATCTACCAGAGTGCCTGAATTGCAGGACACAGTTTAATATGATTTTTCATCTTTACTAAATGTTGACAAGTCTCCTCTCAGGCACACACGCGCGCGCGCACACACACACACACACACACACACACTCTTCTCAAACACTTTGCTTGGAATGTCCCTTTAATCCCGTATGCATGACAAGCCAGAAGCCCACTGTGCGTGCCTTCTCTGGGTCACTGCAGATGGTCCAGCTCCCAGGACAGCACACTGTGCAGCCTGTTGGTCCTCATTTCGGATGCGCAGCACCTCCTTTGTGGAAACTACAGCATCCAACATGAGATGACTAAAATGATTCTTGGAAATGTAAGTAAAACTGCATTCTTGGAAATGTAAGTAAAACCAGTTTGACTAAAGATCAGACACTTGGGCTCAGTTTGCGGAAATAACAATACTGAAAGGTCACAGATCTGTGGGGTTCAAGGAAAGAAAGATGAGAAGAGATCATTATGACTGCACTATGAACATGGAGAAAAGACAAGCATTAATATGTATGGAGAGTTTCAATAACAGCAGGCTAAAGATGGTTCCTTGGAACTCATTATTCCAGAATGTTAAGCACTTCTAAAAGAGCGGTCTTTATTTTTTTGGTAACTGAAAAAAGCAATCTAAAAAGTATAATGTTACCTTTAACCACTAAATTTAAGATGAACTGGAAGTGACTTTAGGTCAAGAAACTGACTGTACACGTGCGTGAAAGGAAGCCGACAGGTTGCTCCCTGAAACATGGCACTGAGTGGGCACAGTCTTTCTGGTGTTTCCGCAGGCGAGGGAGAGCCGGAGCCTTGTTTCTCTCCTCTCGAAGGCAAAGCCGAGAAAGGCTGTGAGCCAGTAAAGCTGGCCCGGGAAGCAGCTGTGTGCTTTCCCTTCGCTGTGGTTGATTTCAATTAAAAAGACTGCATTATGGTTGAAGGAAGCTGTGGTCCCATTCATTTTGATTATACTACATGAAGAATTCTTCAATCAGGGAATTAAATTATCTGACCCTGTAATTTAGAAAGGATAGGGATTTTCGGGGGTAAATTTGTGAGGTTGGTTGCAATGTCATTGTAATTCAGTATAAGGCAAAGAAATACCACTGGGTAATATAAATTGTGGGGTGTGTGTGTGTGTGTGTGTGTGTGTGTGAGAGAGAGAGAGAGAGAGAGAGAGAGAGAGAGAGAGAGAGAGAGAGAAGGTGATTCTGGGCAGTTGAGAGAAATTTCTCAATACTTTACAAAAATGATCTTCTCTCCTCAATGAACAGATATGACAGGTTGTAAGCAAATTATTTTTGTCCCTGAGACCTCAGTCTCTTTCTGTGTGAATAAAAAGCAATTGGGTTCCATGATTTCCAAGCCCTCGCAATGCTTGAATTCTTCATAATCAGGAGCATTCTAATGAACAAGCAACATATTGTCCCCGATGACTTTAGGGCAAGCTCTTGTTCAGCAGCAGATTGTCATCACTAATCTCAGCTGCCACTCAAACACTGAAACTGCTAGAAGGCTCCCCGTATTTTGGTAGAGCCATAGAAAACACCAATGCCTTTGTGGAGAGTTAAATATTTCTTGTGCTAAAACATTCTGAAATTTTCAGAGGGTCTGATAAGTGGGATGCAAATAATAATCTTGTTTTACGGTAATAGCATATTCTGCGAACTGCAATTCTGCTAAAAACATCCCAGGTGACTTTGTAAAAGATGCTCCACACAAACCCCAGCATTTCTGTGGGCATCTGCGCACAGGCACTAGTGTGAGCGATAAGGATTGCAGAGGCGGTAAAAGTTGCAATGCTATCTCAAATAAATTCACTGAATTCAATCTTCTCTTCTAATCCAGACTCCAGTATGGTGATCTGACTGATCCCTTTAATTTTCAATTGTGAAAAGGCGTCTCTTGCTAAAGGACTCCGGGTGCTCTTAGGAGAATGTGCTTACTGCTGATCATGGAATAAAGCCCACCTCGATGCCAGAATTTCTTCAGCTCCCTCCACTTCTATGTCCACCATTTCTCTCCCTCACACAGTCTGAGCTCAAGCCATTCTGATCTACTTTCAGCTACCCAAATTCTCTGTTTTCTTCTCAGATTTAAGGCTTTACAGCATCTGTCTCCTAAGATGAAGATACTCTCCTCATGCCTCCTTTATAGCAGAGACTGTCCTTTGCTTCAGTTGTAGCAGGGTAAATGTGAGTTTCAATAAAGGAGTTATAACCATTTCATTATGTCAGATCTGCATCGATGCAGAAAAAGAGCCCAAGAATTTAGGTCATCCATTGATTCATATTTATTGAGGTTTTTTTGCTCCTGTGTAAACAATGGAACATGAAGAAACATGGAAAAAACACACAGTGATGAAGACCATCAAATGGGAAATCTGGGGGATTTAGAAAAGAAGGCGATCACATTTCATTGAATGCGGAAAGCAGTGCATTTTGATATTATTCAAAGTTTACAGATTGCACTGGCCCCTTAGGTCTGAAAGTTACACTTTCGTGCTAATTTTGTGTGACTGGACAAAGAGCAATGAGTAGGACTGAGATCCTCAAAATCCAGTTTAGTTGCAACTGCTCTGTTTTCCTGTGGTTTAGAAAAGTTTAAAAGCCGTGGAGTTTTTCCACTGGAATCATAATACGACAGTAGCTGGGCATCTCACAGTGGATTTTTACTTTAAAAACAATTTGTGGATAACAAGTAAATTTTCTCAATTTCTAGTTACATTGTTCTCCAAGTCACGAAAGTGATATAGTGATTCACACATTCATGGTCACAGATGAGAAAGAGGCGACTCTGAACCTCATACACTTTCAGACACTTTCATTATCCTTTTTTCCTTTGATTTTTGTCAAATTGTACAGGGAGATCATCCTCGAAAATTACTACATAACACTGTGATCTTTAAATATGACTCTCCGCCCTAAGTTTATTGCAAATATGTCAATATTTTGCAATAAGAATCCGGTTTTTGAAGAAAGAGAAAAGGGCACTGAGCTTAAGAATTACACGTTCCCAAAACACTGCAGAAGAAGGATGACACCTTAACTACAAGCACACTTTAACTACAAGTACTTTGTAAATTTTTAAATGTGTATCGTAGTTCATTAGGTATGTTCGATTTCTTTCTTAATCCTGCATTGTTTTGAGCTAAACTAAGTGTACTTCTCCAGGAGTCACTACTCACGGTATGAGGCAAATTAACTCTTCCAGTGCTCTAGGGTACCAATTAATGCCCTAGAGGAGGTAAATTACTAAATGGAACCCCACTGCTCTGCCAGACTGGCTTTGCCTCGAATGGCTCCATCGCTGTCTGGCAGAGATGAGGTTACTCTCAAGGCTTCTCTGTGGGACAGAGTCCATTCTTAAATGGGGAATTAGAGTCCATCTGACCAGCAGGCTAAGGCATCAGAACTGAAAGACAGAGTAGCTGTGATTAGACAGTCAAAAGGTATACGCACCTGCAGTGAAAATTCAAAAGGCAGTAAATAAATATAAGGACGTGAAAACGAGTATTAGGTAGTACTCCAGATTTAAGTTTGGGTAAGCGTGTGAACTGGGGATTTTAATTTTACCATTAAAGTGGAATCTTCCGTCACTCTTTAAAAGTATGGACTATTTGTGGTACTAGACAAGCACTTCACAAATGGAACTCACTCCTTTATTCATTAACCAGACGGAGATAAATACATAGATTTGCTGAGAACTTGCACTCCGGCATCTTCCTTTGACATAGATTTCTATGTAGCTTGGATATTCTCACAGCCTTTTATTTCATCTAATTTGGGCAGACAGAGGGTTGAATGTGTTTTAATTTTTTTTTCCCAATAATATTTTTTATTGTGGTAAAATGCAAGTATACATTACATTAAATTTACTATTTTCACCACTTGTAAGTGTACTTTTTTGTCCCATTGTATAAATCATGTTGCTAGGCTTGCCTGCTATTACTTGAGCTCTGTCTACATGTAGACATTATTCCACAGTTAATTTTTAAAAATCTCTTCTAGCATATCTTGATTTTTTTACTTTGTTCTATTTATTGCTTGTGTAAGACCTCACTTTTTTTTTTTTTTAAATTTTATTTTAATGGTACATTTTCGATGCACATATTGATAACATTCACCATTGGGGATTTGTACCTGTACATGATATACCTTGTTGCTTCTTTTTTTCCCGTTCCCCTCCCCTCACCCCCTCCTCCCTCCCTATTTACAAAAAATTTGTTTCCATTGTTTCTTTCCATTTCTTATTTCTCTTGTCCCTCTGTTCCTTTCCCCCTCCCTTGTTCCCTTTCCCATTTGGACATTTTCTTCCCTTTCCCAATATAGTACATTTTAGTCTTTATTTACACTTCAGTTTCTCACACCAGAGAAACTATGCGGTATTTAAACATGTGTGTCCAATTTATTTCACTTAGGAATATGGTCTCAAGATGCATCCATTTACCTAGGAATATCTCAAGCTTATCATTCTTTATGTCAGAGTAGTACTCCATTGTATAAAAATACCACATTTTCTTAATCCATTCTGCTGTTGATGGGCATTTGGGCCGCTTCCAAGATTTAGCTATTGCAAACTGTGCTGCTATAAACATGGGTGTGCGTATATCCGTCCGGTATAATGATTTTAATTCTTTTGGGAAGTACCAAGAAGTGGCATAGCTGGGTCAAATAGAATCTCTAGTCCTAGTTCCCTGAGGAATCTCCACACTGATTTCCATAGTGGTTGTACCAGTCTACATTTCCACCAACAGTGGAGAATTGCAATCCCAATTAAATTATCAGTAGCATATCTCACAGAATTAGAGAAGACAACCCTAAAATTCACTTGGAACCAAAAGAAACCTAGAATAGCAAAAGCAATTCTGGGCAACAAAGCAAAGCAGGGGCCATCATAATCCCTGACCTAAGACTATCACTGCTTTTTAAAAAATTTTATTTTAGTGTACATTTTAGACATGCGTAATGATAACATTCATCATTGGGAATTTGTACTTGTACATGATATATTTTACTGCTTCTTTTTTTTCTTCATTTTCCTCCCCTTCCTTCATCCCCTCCTCCCTCCATATTTACAAAAGCTTTGCTTCAGTTATTTTCCTTCTATTCTTTTTTCTCTTGTTGCATTTGAACAATTTCTTCTCTTTCCCAATATGATACAGTTTAGTCCTTATTTACACTTTTGGTTTTTCACACCAGAGAAACAATGCAGTATTTAAATATGCGTGTCTGATTTATTTCACTTAAGAGCATAGTCTCAAGCCTTGTTGCTTCTGATGCTCTAACCACACTTTTAGGCAAAAAGATTTTAGACAGAAGATTCCCCAGTACGGAGCACCAAGCACCCTCATTTGTGGAGGCTCCGTAGAAAGGAGAAATTGGCAGAAGAGACTAAGCAGCAATGCACCAGTAAAAGGAAGAAACATGGAAGGAGAGGTGACTTCAAACTAAGATAACAGAGTGTCCTAGGACAAAACGAAGAGTCAGTTCTGCTGAATGATGCTGAGAAGGGAGTAAAAGGACCCAAGAAGTTTTCTGGATTGTATTATCCAAAGTGCACACTACCCTGAAAAGAGAAGTTTTCACAGGGCTGAATCATGTATATAATGCTAACTGATGGGGTCAAGTGGAAATGAGACACAAAAGGGGGCAAGACTGTAAACGGCTCTTGAATTCTGTGTGCAGTGAAAGAAATTTAGCTGAGGTGAATGTTGGGCCAATGGAGGACACTCACATGTGCGTAGTTGTAGAAAAGGGAGCCACTAGGGTTGCAGAGGAGAAATGATAACGAAAGCAATCAGTACATAGACCACGAGGGGCCAAAGCCAGAGAGGATTCCAAGAAGAAATGAGAGGTTCAGTCTTTGACGGGGGATGAACTTTCCTGGCTCATCATGTGAGAGAAGAGGAGATGCAAGCAGAGGGAATAAAGAACTTTGTCCAGTAAGTTTTTGCTCTGCATTCAGGAAAAGTACAAATATTGAGATTTAATAGTGTTCTTAGTGAGCCCCACTCTGTGCTAAATGTTTTACACGTGCAATTTCAATTACATCTCAAAAAATTCTGAATGAGTATTTTAAATTTTTAATTAACAGCCAATGGAACTCAGGCTCAGAGGAATTAAATGACTTGCCTTAAATTACAAATACACTGATTACTAGGGCTGAAATTTGAAAGCAGTTCGCCTGACTCCAAAGACTGAAAGTGGAGCTAGAAATTGATTTAGTTACTAACAAGTGAGTAAGTGGTTGGGACCAGAGAGTCAAAGGATCCTTACCAAGCATTCACCTGCCATTGACGCCAAGGTTTAGAATACAGCTTTTTGGACTTCTGGTTCAGTGTTCTTTTCTCTGTACCTATTATATTGACTGTGTTAGAAAAAAAAGATGCAATTTATAGTAGCACATGTGGTTACTGATTAGAACCTGAATCACTGAAATTTTTGATAATTAAAGGTGGAAACTATACTGATTATTATAGTGACTATCAGATACAATGTTTATATGAGAGAAAAATAAGTCAAAGGATTCTGGTATGAGTATTACAGATATTCTTAATGAGAATTCCAAGTATATACAATTTGCATTTAAAAAGAATTTTCCAATTGCCTGGTTAACTTTTTGTCAGGATGGAAAGGTGATCAGACACAGTCTAAATATATGAGAAAAATGCAGTTAATAAAATTCTGCTGTTTGGAAGCCCCATGAGCTACTGAAGCCATTGAATAAGTTACTTATTTTTATTTTGTAATAATTTAAAATTTTATTTTCATTAATATTTCAGCACATAAAAATTGTACATATTTTGGGGTCCTATATAATGGTTTGATATATGCCTAATACATTGTATATTTAAATCTTGTTGAACACCTATCTTCCACAGTTATCATTTCTATAGTAAAATTTTTCAAAGTCTTTTCTCTTCTATTTGGAATCCACAGTACATATTTTTTATGTGTAGTCACCCTACTGCACAATAGCACACCTGAACTCATTCATATCTGGCTTGAATGTAGTAAGCCAGTGGTCACCTAGCACCCGATTCAGACTGTCCCCAGCCTGTGGTAGCCACTTTTCCACCCTCAACTCCAAAAACTTCTTTAGATTCCAAATATGAGCGAGATCATGTAGTTCTTGCCTTTGTGTGCCTAGTTTATTTCACTTAATACAGTAATATCCACTTCCATCCATCTCAAAAGGAATAGAATTTCCTTTTTTGTTTTGTAGCTTAATAGTACTATACACACTACACATTCTTTATCCATTCAATAGTTGACGGATACTTAGATTGCTTCCATTTCTTAGTTATTGTAAATAGTGTTGCAGCGAAGGTGAGTTTGCAAATATCTCTTCAACATACTGATTTCATTTCCTTTCATGTATACCCAGGAGAGTGTAATTGTGTGTTCTGTGGTGGTTTTATTTTTAATTTTTTTTTTTTTTTTCCGGTGCTGGGGATCGAACTCAGGGCCTTGTGTTTGCCAGGCGAGCACTCTAACCACTGAACTAAATCTCCAGACCTTATTTTTTAATTTTTTTGAGGAACCTCCATACTGTTTTCCATACTGGCTGTACTAATTTACATTCTCCCATCAGAGTTCGTGGTTTCCCTTCTCTCTGCATCCTTGCCGGCACTTGTTACATATATTTTTTAAATAACATCATTCTTGCCGCGGCGAGACAATAAACTTGCTGTTTTGATTTGCGTCTCCCTAATGATTACCGATATTAAAATATTTTCCATATACCTCTTAATTATTTGTTTATCTTTAAGAAATGTCTACTTATCCCCTATGATGAATGTTATCACTATGCACATCTAAAATGTACCATTAAAATAAAATTTTAAAAAAATGAAAGAAAAAAGAAATGTCTACTTAGACTTGTTGCCAAAGTTTTTCAGGTGATTTGTTTTTGTTTTTGGTATTCGATGTTTGTAGTTTCTTTTATGTTCTTATTATCAACGCTTTGTCAGTTGCGTAGTTCGCAGTTCAGAGGAAGTTAAACAAATATTAATTTAACGAATATGATTTAAAAATAACTGTAGGAATTTTTCAAAGTTAATCTTCGTGTTAATGAATTTTAATAGGATGGCTGTCGAATTTACAACCAAGTACTCTAAAATACCTAGAGAAAAGTGTGACTCCAAACTATAAGGATATTACATGTCTTTATTCCATCTTGTTATTTATTACAGAGTTTCATTCTAGACCTGTAAATATGGAACTGTGCAATTTTTTAATTTTCCTTTGCTTTTCCAACTGCTTAAAAACACACCACCTTATATATACACCTTTTGGCCTCAGACTCTGGCTAGTCTTGTCATTGATTCCATATAGAAATCACACGACTTATTGCAGGTTCAAGCAGCTGGCACCTGAGCTCAGCTCCTGCGGAAACTGTCTCTCGCTAAGGATCCCCAGAAGACCCCACAGTGTCAAGTGCTGTCCCTCAGCATGGTGGCCAGCGTGTTGCTATGATTTATATGCATCTACCTTTCACCTTTTCACCCCATTCATAATCCACACTTTCTGGGGTAGCATTCCAAAACCAACTAAGTGTGCAGCCCCAGGGTAAAACCATTAACAACAGTTTCATTTTCTCACAGGACAGATGCATGTCTTTAATCTTCATATCCAAGAATCAAAATGAGTCTAATTTAATGAAACTCTCAAGAACATATGCAGAAATTTATTTCAATGTTTTTCAAGATCTTTAGGTTTGTGACTTTGGTTAGATAAATGCCATAGATTGTTAAAGGTCTTAGATTTTTTTTTCCTTTTGCAGAAATGAAAATATGAAGTATAAGTGGTAATATGAGCCAATCACATTTTGTTCTTTAAGTCAGTCATTTGTACTTCACTGCAGCGTTTGAGACAACCCTTTTGATAGGTCGGTTGCTATTTGATATCTAACACTAGGTGTGAAAATACATCCATTAGGCTCGTAAGCCAAGATTTATTAAAATTGGCTATTTCCTTCAAAAGGATAAGAGAAAAATTGCAAAATATTAATTTGAAATTAGGCTAATAATGAATCTTAACCAGGGAATGACTTAATCGTTATTCAGTACTGTTGATGAAACCTGTATATATGCCTTTTCCCATACGAGGTGGCAATTCTTAATTGTATTAAATAGAAACATTCTTATGGCATATATCAATGTTATTTCTGTAATGGGGTGTTGGTATAGCTGGTATCTTTAATAATGGACATGGCCTTAGTTTTATTTCAATTTTCTTCCCATAAAGAAATTTATAGACTCTGACACAAGGGAGAAAAGTATTATATAGATGATAGATAGGTAGGGTAGTAGGTATATAGGTTGGCAGATGAATGGATGTAGGCTTATGGAGATAGATAGATAGATAGATAGATAGATAGAGAGATAGATAGAGAGATGTTTGCATATTGGTTGTCATTTACATATATAAATAGTGACACTATATGTGTATTCTCCTAGACCAGTTGTGAAGAACCTGTGGCACGCATGCTTCAGTGGGCTGTTCATATCATTGAAAGCTCTAGAAAATCATTTTCTTATTCTCTGCCATGCAGTAAGAATTCAAAGCTGAGAATTTTTTCTTCAAGTAATTTTAGCCATAACATCAAGCTATTATTTTCTAAATGCCAGAATGATCAATTCATTGACATTTTTACAATATACTTCTCAAAATATTTTTATGATCAAGTACTTTAATAAGTTTGAATTATTAAAAACTACACATCTTGACATGGTAGTTTAGTTGCTTTGAATCCAGGAGAAAGGAATATTTTATCATATTATGCTTTCACCAGTAATAATAAGAAACAAACTAACCAATATCATTAAAACTTCCCAAAGAATTCCTTTACAAAAGGAATTTTTGACATCAGATGCTAGGTTTGAGAAGACCAAAGGGATTGAGGATGCGTGCTCTAAATTGGTCTTTCGTGTGTGTTTATATATTCAGCTCATCTGTTTATCATGAATCCCAGCTGTCTGGGAGACAGCACCCATCATTTGTTTATCGGCAAAGAAACTGGAGTCTGAATCCACCTTCGTTTCAAGCACATATTGAATGTAAGAATTGTAAAAGACAGTTTAGAGTCAAGAGACACCTTTTTCCATGAGAAAAACATTTCACTTCATAGGCGTCTGGAGTCTTGGTCCTTAAAGCTACTTCAAGATTGTAACGTAAAACACATAGGAGACCCCAGTCCATTTTTTTTGAAAGATGTGAACACTTATCAGTCAAATAATGAAGAGAAACCAGACATAGTTTTTTCAGTTGTATCTTCTCTTGAAATATTACAGTTAATTTGACAATGTATACTAGATAAGAACAGCCGCTTTTGAAACTATTAGTTAAATTATAGCATCTGTTAAATTATATGAGACCCAGAGAAATGAATAACATATTCCCACCTCTGTGACATTTTTGAGGAGAATGCACGATTTCTTCCTTTAACTAAGGTAGTTAATCAATGATGTCTAACACTCATGGGTGCTCACATTTATGGAGAATTCTATGTGCCGCATGCTTTATTTGAATTATCTCATTTTATCTTCCTGAGAGTACCATAGAGAAATTAGTGTGGAACCTATTGAGGTTAAATAACCTACTCACTTAGCTTGTTAGTGGCAGAACCAATTCCGTTACGCATTACATTCTCTGCCTGTATGAGCCAGAAAAAGAAAAAAAAATATATATGTAAACCCTTGGTGTACTGATACATCAAAAAGCAATTTCCTTAATGTAAGAGTATAAAAGGCTGTACGTGATACTTACCATAGAAGAAGCTATGTATTATGGAAAATAGAGAGAGGAAAAGAAGTCTTTTGCTATGAAGAGGCTTGCAATCTAGTACTGAGGATAAAGCAAGTACACATGTTCACAATAAAACTATTTCTCTCAGTATAAGCTTAGCATTTTACAAAGTTTGTTCAGATATTCTAATTTACTTTTATTTCATCAAATTTGTTCACGACTAAGCTGTCTAGTCCCTTCAGTCCAATTTAAGTGTAAATCGATTTCCTTACTTTCCCTCTAATACAGAAGTCAATAAAATTTTAAAAATAATAGATATCTTATTATATCTTTGTCTTAGGTATTAATAGAATTTTGTAGATACTATATATGAATTTAAAGATGATAATTTTGATACAAGTAATTGAATTAAAATGAAATTTTCGTAAATGTGTGAATGAGTGCAATGTAAATATCGGCCTGGTGTCGGCCTTTGATAGGAAGTACACCGAGGTCTCATTGATCTGGTTCTCCACTTCCACTTTTACACATTCTCTGTCACAGACTGAACCTACCAATTCTTCAAATCTTCCCTGGGGTTATGTCTCAGGTACCTCTCCATAGTAGATGTCGTTTTCTCCTCTGCTTCACTGATGACTCTGTTTCCTCTGTAAGCATAAACATGGGCTCTGTCTCTGTGTAACTTTATGTGTGTGTTTCTGTGCCTGTGTGTTCATAAATATTATATGTGTATTTTTGCTCCTTTGCTCTCCTATCCCTTTCCAGCTTTTGCTCTCTTTGTATCCAAAACCCGGCAAAGTACAATAAGATATATAGAAAGTATAATTGAATTAATCAGATTTGCACTGACTTATATGCATACAGGTATTAAAAGGTCTAGTGTTTGTAATCCTGTCTGCCTTTCACCCACATTTTGGATAATGACCAAATCATACACCATCAGTATTTTTTATTTTTGTTTTTGTTTTTCCACACATAAGAGCTTTTCTTGCTTCTCGGGGTTGCTGCTTCAATCAAAAAGAGTCAATTTAGGTTAGACAGCTTTAGAGACTGTGTGAGGTTTACATTGCACAACTGTGGGATGCCATTGTCCTAGTGGCTCTTCAGTTTTCATAGACAAGCTCTTCTCTTGTCCCTAGTTTTGTTTATTTGCACAGCTCTGCATTTATTTAGAACAAAAATTGCTATATTCCAAGTAATTTTCAGGGAGTGTAATGTCAAATTCATTGCTGCTCTATTCTTCGGTGGTGAAAAATAATCCCCAGGGATGCTTGCCTGAACGATGTGCTTTCCTTCCAAATTTCTGGATATTATAAATTGTATCTTTGGATTAAGCAATTCATTCAGAAAGCCTTTACTCCATTACACTATTTCCCTATAAAATAAATTTTACTTTTTATAAATAACTTCACAATTTCTCTGAAGTATCTCTTTCTAGTTTTGGATATTGTTTAATGTATTAAGCACCATCTACTCCATCTGAACAATCTCAGTATCACACAAAATTGTGCTTCCTTTGTATAAGTAGTCTAGTCTTTATCACACCAGACGCCTGTTCATGTTGCACGACTTGCAAACATATGAACTTCATGGACATTTTCATCCTTTTTTTTTTTAAATCTATCTCAATCACGGCTGTACTAAGCTTCTCAATTCTGAATTTCTCTTCGTATCATTTCCCTTCACCAGCATTATTTTTAATGCGTGTACGTGCACATGGTTAAAAAGTGATATATTCACTTACCAAACAACCAAGTAAAATACCCAAAACCCAAGAGGAACTCAGAGCACAATATTTCTATCTCTAAATACTAAACCCTCATTCTTTTTCCAAAAGGACATTGTCACATGGATCAAATGATAATATTTACCCTCTTTGTGATGGATAGATAGCATTTTCTGACATTTTGTGCATTAGCTACAGTTTCAATAAATAAAACTCATACATTTTACATGTCTGTGGGATACACACTAAAAACTAAAGATTGATAACCTGAGCACTCTATTTCAATAGATGATACAGAACATTCTTCCAACAAATAATATGAATTTATAGTTTCATCTAAAATGTAAAAATTTTATGTTTCTACATTTCCTCACAAAAGGAAATTTAAAAAAAAAATTACCCATCTAAGTGCTCAAAACTAGCAGTTATATTTAAATTAATATTTACCCTTACTTGTGCGTAATGAAGCACCAAGACAAAAGCTACTTGCATTTGTAAATCTATAACCCATCTTCTACTCCTTTTCTCTATTGGAGGTTGGTTATCTTTAAAATATACTTTAAAACACTTCTGTTATTTAAAAAATAAATATTTGTAATATATTTCCAAAAATTGCTGTTTATTTTTAACTTTCTTTATACACGACTGTTAATATTTATTCTTTTTATCAATTATTTTTATTATTTGGGTTGGGAGCCATATTTAGAAAAGTTTCATCTAAACAAAGACATTTGGGCATATTTACTTATTGTCATGTATAATTAATTGCTAGGTCTAGAGTAAATTCTAGAACAAGGGCTAATGTAAAACATAAAGTATCCTTTTGTGTTAATGCTGTTTTTCATCTAAATTGCTCATCCTCTCTTAATGATTTTAAGTGTCATCATCACTGTTCATTAAATAAATATATGTCAGATTTAGCATATTTATGGTCTTTATATATTTTGTATTATCCATTTTTCTCTTCAGACCCCAGCACCTCAATAGGACTTAAAGCAATGTTAAAATGTATTTGATAGAGGTAACAACCATTTGCTAATATCCTCTTCCTGCTTCATTGTCAAATGTTACCTTTTCCACATTATTTTTGATATTAGTTTTCCTGATTCCAAAGCAAAGGTGAACACAAAAAGCACAAAGTCAAACAAAAGAGCTCTGTAATATTTGTAAGGGAAATGTATATATAGAGAGAATCACTTAGTGATAGTATCATTTTTACATCACTCAATTTTAATAAAAATGTCATTTTTCATGTCTCTATGTTTTTCAGTAAGTTTTGAAAATTTTTCTATAGCTCTAGCAACTTTTTAATTATTTTAAAAGGTTGAAGTTGTACTATGTTGTAAATAGTATTTTCCTAGATTGTGTTGCAATTCTGACTGTTATTTGCATATGATAGTTAATAACTTTTTAAAGTTTAATTTTATATTAAGTATCCATGGTGAATTTGCTCATAAGATGTAATAACAATTTCCCAGTTTCTCTTGGGTTTTCTAAGTAGTAATCATATTGTAATTATCCTTCTGATTTTATATTTTGGCTTCACTTATTTTCTGGTGTACATTTGGTATTTAGTCCAACTGCCCATTTTCACCATCTCTACCCTCGGCAAAATGACAAATAAAAGTGGTGATAGTAGATTTTTTAATAGTAATGCTTTTGCTACTTTGAATAAAGCCAATATTAAAATGTAACTATACATGTACATATTCATGTATGTACTCATTTTACCTTATATTAGATATTTTTCAATGTTAAACATGACGTTGTTAACTTATGTATTGATTCTGAAATAAAAATTTCCATATCCAAACAGTTAAAATATATTATTGTCCTAATTAAGCAAGTCAAAGAAGGATAAAAATTGTAAAGATGAGTTGTGTTTAGTGACAATGGAAAAGATACAAACTGGAACCCAAATATACTACAGGAATAGATGTTGAAATCCCTCTTTATTTAAAGTCTATCCCCAGTATTCTTAGTACCCATTTTACACTGACAATGTCGTTATTTCAACTAAACGAAAAGGAGTAGAAGCTACTTAAAGTGATACATTAAAGAAGTTTCATAGATTCCTAGTTCCTTCTCAGCCACAGGACGGTTTTCTCTTTATTACAAATGGCTTCAACATAGCACATCTTCTCATATGTAAACAATCATACAAAGAGCACAAACAAAAGTGGATAAATAAATGAAACGTTGAATGGTTTTATATAGAAATTCTTTGGGGATTTATCTTCTTTCTTATTTATTTGGTTGTGTGGACAACTATTTGTTCATTTAAACAAACAAAAGTTCTTTTCAAAAATTTACCACATTTCAATTGAAGTTTGTTTCAGCAATGTTGGAATATCATTTTCTTCCTCCCAGATGATCACCCCAAATAAGAAGGAGAATAGGAGAAAGGCATATAAGCTCTACCCTTTTTTTTTTTTTTTTTTTTTTCCCCTGAGGCAGGATCTCACTATACAGTCCAGGCCATCCCAGCGCTCGCTGTGGAGCTGGGCCGGTCTTCAATTGCGGATCCTCCATCCACCGCATTCCCTGCCCCAGCTTCAGCTCCAGCCTTCGCAAACCTCTACCTCTAGGTGAAGACTGCGTGTGCCAAGCCTGGTGACTTGGTACCGTGGGAGCTCAATTTAGGATTCCCCCGATGATGATAAAAATCGTTTGAAACGAGCAGAGGAATGCGAGGCCTCAGAAGGCATTTGCAAAGCGGTGCTGCTGATCAGTAAAGATTCATTCTCTCTGCGAGCTGTGAGGAAATGGACGCTCAAATTCTCACTCCAGACCTGGTGCGGTCAGGGGACTGACCTTTCTCCAGCTACCTGAGGAGGGACTGGATCACATCTTGTCTGAGGAAATCGGGAGGGAAGTTCTGGACTCAGAGTAAATAGATCCACCCCAGACAACAGATATTCGGTACCCATCTTCCACAGAAATCAAAACAGCAAACTGAATCTACACCAAGTAGGCAAGACACTTGGGAGTAACAGAGGTCCTGTGTAGCCACCTGTTACCTCGCCTCAATCCAAAGAGACTCGGAGAATCCCCAAGTACCTGAAGAAACTTGCAGACATGAGTGGAGGGGTACAAACTCTAACAGAAAAGCAAAAGGAACTTCATATACGCACATACACATATTTAGGCAGGAGAATTAGGCAGCTAAAACAACAATTTATTATTCTTCAAGAACTGATATATTTATGAATGCAGAATTCTCTTTTATGTATATAGTAGAAATATGTTGGGAAAAGAACAGTGAACAATCATTCGTAAATTAGCCCCAAATATGAAGGAATGCAGTATACAAATAATATTTAGTAAATTTGGACTATCAATTCAGAAAGCCATGAATCCAAGTAACAGAAATCTTAAGCTTATATATACTTAAACTGAAAGGCACGAATCCCCAGATTTAAAATATTATTGAGAAATTTTATAGCATTGCTGAATAAAAGGAAGATCCAAAGAAGTTTCCACATATAAAAACCTCCATACAAATGGTCTAATATTGCATTAGAATTGCCATTCTGGAAATTGGAGGCAAGTAGAGAGAAGCTATCAAATCTAAAAGAGAGCAATCCTTAGTAAATTACCAGACGGATGGGAGAATATATTGCAAAATACTTTAAATCAGGGAATTACAAAAGCATGTGCACACACTTTCTCTGGCCTGTGGTAGCCTTCATTCAACAAAGGGTATAAACCAAGAAAGAGGAGGTAGGGAGGAGTTGATGCAGATGCCTCTGGGTAGCAAAATGATAAATGGGAGAAGGATTAGATAACTAGAGTTTGCTAGTGTTAGTTTATGTTTTAATCAAATTGGCCTTGCAAACTTCTGTGCATGACCATAAAAAAATACCATTCCCTGCCAGGTATAGTGGTATAGTACAGTGTAATCCCAGCACTGGAGAGGCTGAGGCAGGAGGAGTGCAAGTTTGAGCCCAGCCTGGGCCATGTAGCAAATTGAAGGCTAGCCTGTAAGATCTTGACTTAAAAAAAAATTGACTTAAAATTTGGACATGGTGGCTTACACCTACAATCCAAGCACTCAGCAGACTGAGGCAAGAGGATCATTGCGAGTTCAAGGCCATCCTGAACTACATAGCGAGACCCTGTCTCAAAAAACAAAGCAAAACAAAAACAAACAAACAAAAAGAAACACAAAAAAAACCCACAAAAAAATTGATGTTCAAATTTAAAAACAAAAAAAAGTATAATTTTAAATATCTAAGCTTTTGAGTTTAAAACATCTGTGAAACCCAAAGATTTTACTAGAAACTAATAAACATTAGCAATCTTAGTAGTTATAGAAGTACAGTGGTGCCTTGGTTCATGAACTTAATTTGTTCCACAATTTTGGGAAAGATGGCCACTTTCGTATTTGTGCAGGAAAATGGCTGCAGTTGTATTGGTCACTTGGTGCAGAGTTTGCAAATCAAAATATTTTGCCAAATGTTCACTCTGCAAAACAAATTGTTCACCAACAAAAGTGTGCCTGAACTGAGGTACCACGGTACATATCTTCTCACTGAATTGCAGTATTTCTTTACAGTTAAAAGATCGAATTATTCTTCTAGTTCTACAAATACACTACAGAAGTGAAGAGAAGGCGATAATAAGAAAGCTATTCACAAGAGGCCACATTATCATTAAAAATTCACTTTAGCTGTGAGGAAAGATTTAAAAGAAAAGCCTGTCCTTAGAAGTGCCCTTTGATGTGGCAGAGTAAGTGCGACACTGATGTGTCTGTAACCTTTCTAAGTGATTCTTACAATAAAAGCAGATATTCTGGGCAGCTCCTCAGGGTCAGAGGGGATGTGGGAAATTAAATAATGGGTTTTAGCTTTTGCAAAACCATATAAAATGATCAAACAGAGGCATATGATCAAATCTATTTGTGAGAGGTGCTCTTCGTGTGGATTAAAGTAGTTAAGAGTTCAATACATGTGGCCGTGGTTTATTTTAAAGGTCTTTTCAACAGTATTACGATGCTGTGAATAGAATGTACAAATGAGTATATGAACATTGAACTCTGGAGCTTATTTTAACTCTGAGGAGATTTTATTTTCAGATACTGAGGCAGATATGCTAGTTTAAAAGGGTGTCTGGTCCTGGGGAAAGTATTCCAAATGGTCATTTCAGATGTTATTTCAGCCACAGATAGACCCATCAAGACCTCAATTTTTTATTTTTGCATTTCAAAACACATCCAATTTTAGTTTTGAAACTTCACTAACTGTTCATTAAAAAACAAACTTCCTGAATCATTTAATTTCCTGTGCTTGATTTTCTTAAAAATAATGCATTAAAGAATTAATTATTTCTCTATTACCAGATTGTCCCCTAGCAATTATTTCAGTTACTGAGTTTATTTCTCCTGCCCGAAGGAAATCTTTTCTTTCCCCTTCTGCATTAGTCTCCATCCATGAAGTAGGGATGGGGACTCCAGCCAGACTCCACCCCGATGACCCCTACTCTGGAGGGCTCTCTACCCAGAGTGATCTGATCACTCTACCTGTAGTGATCAGAGAAGACCCCCCAAGTGTAGTCACCATGATCTTCTTCCAGCAGAAACCTCACACTAGGCTCCAGCATCGGCCCTGGCAGAGAAGGGATGAGGGGTGTGTTCTGTTGTATGCAGTGTGGCTTATATTTATCTAGTGAGAGGCAACATAGAGTCACAGTTTTAATAATCAAGAAAAGTTCTAGGTAGGAAGAATCTGATACTTTCACGTTTCAGATTTTAACCAGCTGTTATTGAAGTTTATAGTTTCTCCTAGCAAATATTGTCACGTTTTGGCTTGTGTTCTTGGAGAACTGTGATTGCTTTTACAAAGCAAACCAAACTGTGAGATGAACGTGCTTTTTTTCTCACTTATGTTAATTCATCTACGTTTATTTGAGTATGTGAATATGGGTTTATTCTTATTTTACTTGTAACCTAATGAGCACCTCTGGATAATAGTGTATGGGTTCTTCTGGTGAGAGACTCACAAACTCCTCTTACAACCCCTGGAATTGCTTATAGAACTCTCTAACAGGTTAAATCCTGCTCCCTACTTTCTGTTTGCCCTTTACCCAAACACATGGATTTTACTGAAGAGTGTCAATGACCTGGTTCACTGGTTTTACTTTAATAAGATGAACTACAGCCCCCAAATCGACACTGAACACTGTCAGGAAATCTTGCTACATCTTCCAATAAGATGTGCTTCCTACTCTCTTACTTGGCTTCTTTTCAGGCATTTCAATATAAACAATTAAAACTCTAAGATACAATCACCATCACCTGTCTGCATCCTAATTTACAAATGTGAAGGGCGTCTATGCATAATCTTTCCTTTTCTGCCTTGGATAAAACGGAAGGGGAAAATGTTTGCTTCTTCCTTTTTAAATTCACTTGCTACACTTGTGCCCCAAATACTTCTTCTCTTGGTTTTAGAGCTTTAATCTACCCTTGACCGTCGTTTTCTTTCTTTCTCACTCCTTTCGCTTGTCATTCTCTCCAGGGTGCAGCAAACAATGTCTCATTCAAAAAAAACAAAAACAACAACAACAACAAAAACAACAAAACAAAAACCCCCAAAACAAAACAAAACAAAGCAAGAAATACAGTGAGTCCCCCACTTATGAACGAGTTCCATTTGGGGAGAACGTTCGTAAGTCAGATTGGTCTGTAAATCCAACAAAGTGAGTCTTACACACCTTCGACACAAATATACAAATTAAAGCGTAGAAAATCGAACACACACACAAAAATACAGTAAGTCCCCGGCTGTACTGTGCCACTGCACACTGTCACGCTGCACAGTAAGCAGACGGCATCACAATGGTGACAACATCTGGCAGACACTGAGCTACTCTGGAGACTTGTTTGCATCTACAGATGTTCCTAGTGGAAGGCTCCTTCCTATCTGAGAAAGGTCGCAACTTGAATGTTTTTGTAAGTCGGGTGCTTACTGTACACCAAAAAGAAACAATTAAAAAACAAAACGTTTTACTTGACACGTAAGTATTTTCTGTTGTCACCTCCATTTTTTGTGTAAAACTTCTCACGAGTGCCACTTATGTTGACTAGTTTATTTTTACTTATTTTGTCTGCATCTATTGCTATTGTTTTATAGAGTTTATGTTTTTAAGGAAAATTAGTTTACTAACTTCTGTATTTTTGTCATGATTAATCTGGACAGACTGGTGTGGTTTGAACGTATGCGTCCCCTCAAACTTCATACACATTAGAACCTAAGGATTAAGGTAATATTGTTTAGAGAAGTTAAGTCATGAGATCGCCACGTTCATGAAGCAACCATGTGAAAGAGCTCAGAGGAAGTATCTGGGCCCATGTGCCCTTCAGCCTGTCTTGCCGTGCGTGGACAGGCTGTTTGTCCCTGTCAGAGGACACAGAGTTCACACAGGCCACATCTTGGAAGCAGAGACCAAGACCTGACCAGGTAGCAAACCTGCTGAGGCCTTGATCATATGCTTCCCAGCCTCCTAGGACTTCTCAGAATGACAAGACAATGAATTTCTGCTCTTTATAAATTACCGGGTCCCAGATGTTTATTTAGAGCAATGCAAATAGACTAAAGCACATATCAATGGGGTTATGAAATTCTAGTGGGAAGCCATTGATCCCGCTTCTTAGTCTAACATCTACTCCATTTTAGATTATGGGGTCCTTGCTAAGACTTCTTTTATTGATGCCACCAGTTGTTAAAGCCAACAGACAGTAACAGGTTATCATCTTCCTTTACAACATTTAATACTGTGGAGCTTTGTCTCCTAGAAACCTTCTCCCCTCTTAGACCGGACAGCTCCATACATTCCTCATATCATTCCATTCCGATTGTCTGACCTCTTCATAATCCACTGCTGCATCCTCCTCCCAGCTACACGCCTGGCTATCTAAGATTAGGTTACTTTCATTCTTGTTATTTCCTCCTTCAAATGTGTCACACACCTTTACCTACGACCTATATGTGGATGACTACAACTGCATATCCCTAATGCTAATGTTTCCACTTGTTTGAAACACAGGACTGTGAGCCCGCGAGTTCCGCTGTATGACTGAATACAAATCAGAAATATTAAACTTAACTGTGTCTGAAGGATAACTCTAGTCCCCTCCTACTCATCCCCTCCCACTCTCCACAACCATCTGGCCAATTTTTTCCCCGACCACCCTGACATCTTCTTCATCTCAGTAAATATTACCTCCATCTATTCACTTGGTCAAATTAAAAGCCTAGAAGAGACTTTATCTTTAATTGTACACACTCCAAAGTTTATTCAGTGTCTCAGATTTACTTTAGAATAATGAGGGTAAGGACTATCAAAGAAACATTTTCCTTGAGTGGATGGTTTTAGAAGTTAGATTATGGGTAACATAAAATGCAGTTCCTGGTTCGGTGCAGAGCGAGGGAAGAGAGCAGTCTAGCATCTTACCTTCCCGACATGCTCCAGGTGAGGAGAAGCGGGGAAGTGCTAGCCTTCTGTGGCTGCCGTGCTTTAATGCCTGTTGTTTCTGTTAATGCCATCACTCTATTTACTTTTAATGAAAAAGTCATACTTCCCTCTATTTTCCTACTATCTCTGTTGGTTTTCTTCCTTTCCTATGCAAAGGATGTGTGTCTCACTTGTTTTGCTATAACTACGTCCCAGACTCAGCCTAGCTGTTAGATAATAAGTGCTTCATGAATATTTATAACAGAACAGTCTGGAGGACAATATGGGCAACAACAGATGAAAATAGGTAGAAATACAGATGTAAAAAATGCACATAAGGGTAATAGCTATAGATAACAGAAGAGTGACGTGAAAATAAATTTTGTATTCCTGCTTATAAGATTAGAAATTACTGATATTTGAGTTTCACCTCAAAATTTTGACTTCAATGGTTTGAAATTCTATCTTTTGAAAAGCTCCCTGAGGTAATTCTAGTACATAACCAAGGTTGAGAATCATCTCCTTCAATGATGCTGATGTTGATGATAGTGATAATAATATCAACAGCAATCACCTTCCGAGGCGCAACAGAGGTATACGATATTCTTCAAAGCAATCAGTTTATACATTGCCAAGCCAGCATTTTATTTAAGTCCATATATCTTCAAACTTTTAAGTGATGACTGCACACAATGTATAGACAAGTATGAAATTTTATTCAGTATTGTCTCAAAAATGTTCCTCAGGCAAGTGGTACAAAACACAGGACTCAAACATGACAAAGATTCCAAGGTGGAAAATATTATGTCAGTATCTCCCTTTAGGGAAATCATGAAAGGGCTGAAAGACAAAGAGAGAGAGAGAGAGAGAGAGAGAGAGAGAGAGAGGGAGAGAGAGAGAGAATCAGTTTGCTCCTCCAGTGTGCACTAGAGAGGTCAAGTAGGTAGATGATTGTGAAGGTGGTTATCAGGGAATGAAATGGGGAAAAGGCCCAGGGCATCTACTTATATTCTTTCCATAACGGTGCATCTCTGTTCAAATTCCGTTTCCAGAGACAATGTGGAAAGGTTAATCTTGAGAAGGTAAAGGAGTCATCTTAAAGTGAAGATGAGAATCTAAAATCCATTACTATATGAGGTTATTTGACCCATTGTAACTTATTCCTTTTCTTCTTCTCAGACTCTGAACGATTTCACAAAAAAGAAAGTTTTTCATCCTAAGTTGCTTCCATTTTCGGTCTTTATGTGTTAGGAGAAGGGACAATATTGAAGTTGGCTTTTCTGACATCACCAGAGAATCCTCTGCAGTCATTTTCTACTCTGTTCCAGGTAACATCTTCAGAGGGTCGCTTGAGAGCCCATTTTCCATAAGAAGTTTGGAACTATAATGTGGGTCACATTTTGACACTTTGAATGAATTTCAAAACTGTCATAAGAAGATGAGTCAGCCTGGAATGGGAAATGCTTTCCTGATAGGAATTTTCTTTTTCGCTTTCAGTTTTAGCTAAGCATTTGTTTCCTACTGAACAATCAGTACTTGCTGAGCTTGAAGCTATAAATGTGAGCCATTTCTAAATTATGTACAGGCTCTCTGCAATTCTTACTTTTCTAGAGCAAGGAAATGCATTCTCCTTCCTTTCAGGTAACTTAAAAACAGTTGGATATGTAAAACTTAATGTCTTTTCTGAGAATGCTAAGTCCTTGAATGAGAATAAAAAGTACTAAATTTCAGCTTAGAAAATATTGAGACCAATCAGTCTTAAAATGATTTTGCCTTTAACTAAGCATATCTCTCTATACTGCAAAAATGCTCTCAGATTGTCCATAGCTACCAGTGAAAGGTAATGGTGCGATACACTTAATTACCCTTTAGTAGTGCTTTTTATTTGAGTATCAAAGTATTAATAGAAGGGTTATATATCGTACTTCTGTGAATTACTTCACTAAAAATGGGGCAAAGACAGATTTGTTAAATGAGAATTTCATAATGAACGAGAAGTGCTGTTTTTCCTAAAACTAATTAGCGTCAACTTCTCTGAACAATGTGAGATTGTCAATATTGCCACTGAAACCATCTCTCATTTTGTCTTCTCATTATTTTTGGTCAATTACCAAGGACTTTTAAAAATATTTGATAATTATAGCAACTGCTCTTATCTTTAATGTTAGAAAAAGTTCCCAGTATATTCAATATACAAAAAATTTGCAATTTTTTTTCAGTTAATTTTTTTGTTTGTTTGTTTGTTTTCAAACAGGGTCTTGCTTTGTGGTTCAGGCTGGTCTCGAACTCGCTGTGTAACCCAGGCTGGCCTCAAACTCACAGTGATCCTCCTGCCTCAGCCTTTCAAGTGCTGGGATTCCAGGCGCATACCACCACGCTTGGCAGTTGTGCTACATGCCACATTATTTTATGTACATCATGGTGACAAACAGCACCAACATTAGTCTTCATTTCAATCATTTCCCATTTACATATGTGTAACTAGTATTAATTTCAAAGAGAACTGTGACAGTAGCTCTAGCTTTCTGTTGTCCTTGCTCGTACATTCCCTTCCCACAATAACCCTGAACCTGACCATGGTTTTTTGCGTTGAGTCAACTGCTAACATGCCAGAGTCAGACACTTGAGCTCGTTAATGTTGCAACATGCTTTTATCTCTGACTTGAGTTTGCCACTAGAGAATATAAAATCTGCTATGTTTTGTTTACAAATTAAAGAAACCCCACACTTAAGAAGAATAGGGATCTTACTGAAACATTAGCAAAATGACATTAAAGCAGTAATCAAAAGACACTAGTTTTTTGCTCAGTGTGGTCAGACCATGTATCCTAGAAACAGACCATTTAATTTAAAATCCTAATTGTACCTCCTACCAGATATGTGATATTGCACAAGGTCTTTAAACTCCCTGGGATGATTTCTTCATTTGTAACTTGGTGATAGTGGTATCTATGTCAAAGGGTTTTTGTGAGGAATTAAATCAATTTATTATTTTATGAGGCTCAGAATACTATGTGGTTTCTCTAAGCTTATATTAATATTTGTCAAGTAAATACATTCTACCTCCATCCTTCTGTGATCAAGCTTTGTCCCTGAGGAGGATAATTTCCTTGGGATTTGCGTGCAGTTAATGGAAGAGTTCTGGTTGGATTCCTGGAGCTTGTCTTAGTGTATGTTTTGTGAATATCAAGAGAGTTTTCTAGAGACCTTTCAGCTTGCAGCTGCTGGGAACTAGTAACAATTTAATGTATGGAATAAAGGGTGGACTGTAAGAATGGGAAGCAAAGGCGAGGCAGGAGACACTCGGGGGCAGGTAAGTGTCGCCTACTGTTTGTATCCTTTACATTTCAGAGGCAAGCACAATCAGAGACAATCGGGAGGAATAGTGCACAGAGAGGGAGGAAGTAACCTGCCTGGTGAGATGAAAAGGATGAAGTAATTTTCAGACACATATTAGTCAAAGGGTGAAAGTAAGGAAATAGTGGAAACGTAACCCAATTTACGAATATGTTCCTATTCTATTCATTCACTTACTTTTTTTTTATAAGCAATTCTTCTTGAAAATAAGGCAATTTGGGATGTTTTTGCAAGCTGTGTCAGTGTCCACTAGGCTACGTAAATATTACTACCAATAAATTTCATAATGGCTCTTTGAAATACACAAACTACTCTCCAGGAAGCTCCTTCTAGAAATTTAGCAAATAAAATAGATAAATAACATCTAAGGACTTTGAGACTATCCTTGCTATGAAAATGCACACAGCGTTCTAAAAAGAATAATTCATCTAATAAAGTAACTATTGAGATTGACAATGCGAGCTCTGTATTACGATCTGCTTAAACAAATTTAGCAACTCTCATTAGTCTAGTAAACTGCACTTAGATGCTTTTCAGAACTGTGCTGCTTTGAATTATGTTGTGCCTCGAAGGATACTTTGATAGTAAAGCAGAGCCAGGTGAAAAATATTTTTAAAGTATTTGTGGCAAGGCACAGGTGAATAATTTGAAACAACTGTATAAAATCTTTGAAATATAAAACCATGATTTTCTCTTTCACTGCTAATCTTCTCCAAAATTCAGTTTTATTCTTTTGAAACCTCTCTGTAGCTATATGGATATCTGACGATTTCACTAAACTCATTGATTATTTAGAGTAATGGAAGGAAAAAAATGGGTGGGTAGTTGTTCCATGTCATAGGAGAGGTCGATACTATTTCTTCTGAAATACAGAAATCATATGCCACACAGCATATGTGTGTGAAGTCACCGGTAAGTTACACAGACTAATTCTGTGTAGCTGAGACTTGCTAAGATATGTTCATGCAACCAATTAAGCCCATTATTTGAGAAGTATAAACTAGATTTGTGCAGCTATTTGACACTATCATTTCAATACAGTTTGACATACATCCTTTAATAAGTGCTATAGCGAACTGGAAAGTGTCAAAGTAGGATCATGTGACTTTTAACTTCAATTTTGATGAAAACTAACTGGTAAGTTTGGGTCACCTTCCTGTGTTCAGATGTTATCTCTGTAGTAAAGAATTCAGTAAAGGCTGGGGATTTAGCTCAGTGGTTAAAGTGTTTGTCTCACAAGCACAAGGCCCTGAGTTTGATCCCCAGCACCAAAAAAAAAAAAAAAAAACAAAAAAAAAAAATCAGTACATGTTTTTGCCTATCCTATACTTTGTAAATTGTAAGACATTATTTGAACTGGATTCATTTTTAATTACGACATAAATGAGTATGGTCCACCAAACTTCTAGTTTCAGATACCTCTTTCATCTACTGATTTCATTAGCTTTTAATATTTACTCAGTATTGTGTTTGTTTTATCTTCAGTTTGTTTTATTTTTAGTTTGTTCCATACTTTTTCATACAATGGTAATACTAATTTACATTTTCACTAACAATATGTCAAAAGGTCGTATTCGCTCCCACATGGATGCAGCACTACATACAATAGCCAGGAAACAGAAACAATCTAAGAAAATATGGTGTAACTACGCAATGGAATACTATTTATTCATTTTGAAAAACAATGAGTCCTGTACTTGTAACAGCATGGGTAGAACTGGAGGTCATTATATTAAGGGAAATAAGCCAGTCATAAAAGACAAATACTGCATGATACCCTGTGTCAATCTAAAAGAAGCTGGTCTTGTACAAGTTGAAGGTAAAATGTTGGAGACCAAAGGCTGGAGGGAGTAGGGAATGAAAGAGATGGGGAAATGGGTACAAAGTGTTATGGTTTGTGCCGAGATGTCCCCACAAAGCCTCATGCGGTCATAGGTGGGTGTTTTCAGAGGCGGGCAGGTCTACACTGTGTGATTACTAAATTGATCTACTGATTGGTTTGGCATAGTTCTGCTGGGATCAAGGATGTGATACTGGGATTAAAATTGTTGGGATTAAGCGTGGGAGTGGCACGCACCCTAAGGGCAGGTAGCCTGGATAAAATACCTTGCTGCCTTCTGCCTTGCCATGCTGCCTTGGATCCAGCTGATTAAGGATTGAAACCTCCACGAACTGTGAGCCAAATACACTGTTCCTCCCTTAACACTGGGTGTTGGGTATTTTGTCTCAGCAATAAGAAAAGTAACCAAGGCACTAAATTTTAGTTTTCAAGGTGAAATAAATTCTGTCACAGAGTAGGGTAACTATAGATAACAACGTACTCTACATCTCCAATAATAGTTCACTAGAAAAATTAATTTTGAATGCCTTTGCCATAAATAAATAATAAACGTTAGAGGGAATAAATATATCTACCATGATTTGAACATTACACAATATATATTCAAAAATTTATTGAGATTCTGTGAAAAAATACAAAGAAATATAACAGAAAAAGCAATGCAAATATGGTATGAAAATTTAATTATGTATGCCTCTCTTCTGAATAATTAGCAGTTAATGTCATTCTAAATCTACTCATACTGTTAGAACTATCACAATTCAGAAATTATTTCTGCTTATTGAAATATAAAGCTCGATGGAGCGCAAGACTCCTGACTTGAGACATTTAATCAAACAGTGAAGACATACAGCATGTCATGAAATGAGACATATAAATCAAGCTCAAAGGCTAAAATGTGGTGCTTTAATCCTTTCTGATTCATCAAAAACAATAAATATTTATTAATGTAATTATGAGTTATGGTTTCTTATACAAGATCTTCAAATTTCATTTCCTCCTGTAAATATTCAAAATATCAGTAGTTGAAAATTTGCACAGAAATGAAGTAGTCTGTATTTTTCATGTGTTTTTCAATCTGCTATCATTGCATAAACTCCTGTACAGAAAATGATGCTTCTTGTTTATTTATTATTAGGAACATGCTGCTGATAACAGATAGCTAAGCAAAATAGTAAAAAAAAAGAGAGAGAGAGAGAGAGAACATTAAATATATTATTTCCTCATTTAAGAAACTGAATTGAGTTTAAAAGCAGGGACTATCTATTTCTCTGTAGTTTACTTCTTCTGAAATTTTGTCATTTTGACCATGCTAGTCTCTTTCAAATGTACTGACAGAACAATTTTACTTCCCCTTCCATAATCTTAACACATTTAAATAGTTTGTTTATTGTCCCAATTGACAATAAGAGTTACTGGTAGCAGGAAATGTGATCATTTTCTTCACTAATTCAGTCACTAATGTTTTGAGCAAGCCAATGTAGTTGACTTTTAGTATATTGATGAGTGAGCAAGTCTTTATTTCTGCAAACCCTGGACCAGCCATGCTAACATGGAAGATGCTCAGAGTATATTTATTAAACCAAACTCAACTTTCACTAGACTATTTGTGCTATACCATTACATTGTATCAAATCACCACATTTCATTGTCCCCTTTCTCAGCTTCCTTCAAGCTCCAAAATTCCTTAATCCTACCAATATCAACTATTCGTGACTTCAATTTCTCATAACCTTGTTGTTCTTCCAGGGCTAGAAAAGGACCCAACAAAGGGCCTACTGAGGGATGAAAAGTATTTCTCCACAATATTCCAATATTTCCTCCTGTAGAAAATTAGGTGTTTGGATATTCCCACCTCTAAGAATGATCTTTGTTTTAAAACTGATAACAAAAATCCAGGCAAGAAATATCCTACTGAAGTTAATATATATGGAAACTTGCGTAACTCAGTCAAGGACAGCTAGTGAGCATCGTGCCTCATGGTTAAGTACAATCATTTCAAAATATGAAACAAAATCAAGACAATTCAGGTTCAAGTCTAACTATAGTCTTTCTAATTTAAATTGAACTGGATGCTTTTGGCCTTGTCTTTTACACTCTGCTGAAAATTGGGAATGCTCCTCCTTTTATTCTCCCTTCAGAGGCAACAGGCAGGCAGTCCACTGGTTACCGGTCCCTTGGGGTTTGAGGGCAGCCTATTACTCATCCCACAAGAGTTAAAATCATTTTATTTCTGCTACAAAAAATGTATTTTTTAAAACTCTTTCATGAGTGATCGCCACTCTGTGCTCCCCTGGATAAGGTTTCTAAGTAAGCCGCTGGTGTATTTCAGCTCTCTAAAAGACACAAAGGAAAAAAAAAAAAAAAAAAAAAGAACAAATCATGTTATAGATAGTAAGTGATGCAATTGTATGATTTTATTGAATTTTATTTTTATCAACATATCACATACAGATAGTTTAAAAATCCAGTCTCATAGTAGTGAAACCAGGCTTGCACCAAAAAGCAGACTCCAGCCTCTTCTTTCTTTCAAAGCTATTTTCCGGTCCCAGAATAATAATTTTCATTTCCTTGGTTGTTCTTTGTTTGTTTGATTTCCTTCATATTTATAATAGTTAACAGAGTGCTTTTATAAGTATTTCTCAAGAAATGTTTTTCACACATCACTTTAGTTCCTAGTCACCAATGGCTCTTTCAGTTCATTTACCCATACTCTCTTCCATTTCTATCATATGTATATTTTTTTAAAATCAACATTTAGTTGTTCATATTTTTTGACTACATGATGGCTACCATTTAGAGTTTCACCACAAAGGACTGATTTTTTTCCCCAAAGTTTAAAGGCAAACAAGAAAATACTTCTGAGAATAAGGTTCATTAGTTCTGTGATCTTGTATGTTATTTGATTTTTCAAATACTAGAGCTTGCGAAGCTTGTCCTTTCGGTTATGGACTACTTGGCTGACTTGGGCGAGCTGGTGGGCTGGTCCTAATTTCCTGTTTGCTGCCCCTCAAATGGAGGATGAATGCTGCCAAGTCACAGAGACCAGAAGTACCAGGAAAATCGTAGTTCCCTTAAACGGTGAACCGAAGTCAAGGCTACATGCACATTTGCTCTCCAGGAAAGTAGAATTGAAAGCAGTGCTCTTCTGGCTGTGTTTACCGTTCCTTGATCTTTGAAAGTGATAATGGGGAGGCTGTTTTTATTTTTTCATTTCCTCAAAGGGAGGTTTTGAGACCTTTAGACTTTCCTGATTTCAGTACCAGCACAATTTTCATGAACAGCCCAGTTACAGGGGGAATTAATCTGCCCAAAACAGTGCAAGAGAATAGAGCAGATATAGAAGATCCTTGTTCCCTCACAGCTGCCTCCTGCTTTCTTCTTTTCTTCTTCTCTCTCTCTCTCTCTCCCTCACTGTTTTCTTCTTATGTTCTTCCTTATTTCTTGAAGGGAAAAACTGAAATTTTCAATGTTTCAACTTTAATTGTTCTCACTATGGTGGGAAAATAGCAACCTTTCACATGATTATCATTGGTACAAAGACTTGGCTTAATTTCAAGCATCAGTATAACAAAAATCAGGCAACAGAAAACTTATCTCTCTCAGGGAGTCAGTTTTGGAAAAAATTCAAGAATCAATTAGGGCAACTGTTACTTTAGGTTTATCTCAGGATATAAAATGTGTGTGTGTGTGTGTGCGTGCATTTGTGCATGCATACCATCTTGGTAGGTTGTTTGGAAGGGTGGGTTCTTCTTTTTTCTTTTTTTCTTTTTCTTTATTTGTATTGTTCTGGGTGGAACTCAATGCCTTGTGTATGTTGGCAATACTCCCAGCACCTATGCCATATTTCTTTTCTTTTAGTTTCTGCCTTTCATATTTTTTACCGGCCTCAATTACATTTGCCTATTGATTTTTAGTCTTTTTTATGGAAAAAAATAAGGCTTTAAAAAGTTGGTTGGCACCTTAACTGATTGATCAAACTCTGTGCCACCCACAAGGCAATACCAGCTCCATGGCCATTTGATGCTCTGCAGTGTAGAGTGAGAAATTTTACTCTGTGCCACAGGTGTAGCTATGAGGAAAAATCAGACAAATCTGAGCCATGGTGAATTCTACAATGCAACTGTGCTGGATTCTTCAAGCATTCCAGTCGTTAAAATAAAAATTGGAAAAAAAAAAAAAAGGATGGACTGGTACTATTCTGGGATGAAGGACAATTGACAAGCGAATGCAGGGTGTACTTCTTGAATACTCCTGGGGAAAGTGTGCTGATCAGCATTATCTGGGGTTTGTAACTAATAATCACACAAAGTTTTGCTTGTGTCTCTTCTTGCCCATTTTCCTTGCTCAAGGAGACGGAGTGGCTATGTATGGCACTGTTAGCACTTAGTTCAGCTGAGCTTTTCCCCTACTCATCCATCTGTGTTTTTCTTTCAAAAAAAAGTCTCATCTAAGGTAGTCTCCCTTGTTTATTTTCTTTTGGGTTTAAAATGTTTTCTGGTCATACTAATTTCCATAAACTTGCAAGATGAAGAAGATATACATACTTAAAGTCAATATGACTATCATAGAGAATTCCAAAAATTGTTATATAAGTTTAATTTACTTTCTATAAACCAAACTTTGGTCAAATATATTGGCCACACATTTAAACTAATTCTAATTGATAGTCAATGCTCAGATGTCTATCAATTCACATTTAAGAGATTACAACCAATTTAATTGCCTTTAATTAATTTAGCTTGGTAAAATAAACAAAAATACCAATGTTTTTTAAAAATTTTTATAGATTCTTATTAAAATTGATCCAAAATTACACAAATTTACAGGCCACTACACAAGCTTACAACCACAATACATTGTGCCTTTTGTTTATAACAATGAACAATGTAAACAACCATAGAGATGCAGCATTAAGTCACAACTACATAAATTTACTGTAGTATCTAGTGTACATGTCACTGCTTTAAGTTTGAGTTATGTTTGCAATTCATAATAATTTCACTCATTGTTTAGAGATGGTTCATGTATATAACACATCTCAGTTCTTTCTTTTCTCCATCCCCTTTCTTCCTAGCATCAGATTAATTTATTTATCTTATAAGTCCTTATAAAATTATCATACAAACAGATTAACAACCAGGTTAATAGGTCAAAAACATAAAAAAAGACAATTATTCTAAATAAAGTCACACTTTTGGATACATCATTCATGCTAGATTACAATAACCTACTTTTTTTCTCTTTTTTCCTCTCACCTGTCCTTTATATTATACTTTATTTATATATTGAGTTTCTAATATAAGGGAAAACCATGCAATCTTTAAGCTTATGTGTTTGATTTAATTAATTTCTCATTATGGTATTAAGGTGCATCCATTTACTTACAAATTATTCAAGGTTATTGGTCTTTATGACAGGCTAGTACTCAGTTGTATATAAATACCACAGTTTTATTATTCATTCATCTTTTGATGGACATACAGTTAGCTTCGAGATTTAGTCATTATGGATTGTACTGCTGCAAACATGGGTATTCATATATCTCTGTGTTCCAATGTCTTTAACCCAAGGGTAGCTGGGTCCAGTGGAATTTCTATTTTTAGTTTTTGAGACATTTTCTATAGTGGCTCTACCAATTTACCCTCCCACTGACAATGAGGAAGAGTTCCTCTTTCCCCACATTGTTACTGGTTGACCTCACAGGCATTTGTTACTGGTTGACTTTGTGACGGTAACGATTTCTTTCTGAAGTGAGATGGGTTCTCAGTGTTAGTTTAATTTGAGCTTCTTGAATGGCCAGTGATGTTGGACATTTTTGTTCATATATTTATTGGTTGTACTTCTTTACACGAGAGTACCTATTCATTTCAGATGCCCATTTTAGATTGGGACTTTATATTTGGGGGAATCCAATATTTTTAGTACTTTTATATTCTAGATATTATTCCTTCATTGAAGGAGTACCTGGCAAAATAGTTTTCCCATTCTGTAGGTTGCCTCTTCACCTTGTTGGTGTCCTTTGTTGTATAGAATCTTTTTAATTTGATGTGATTCCATTTGTTGGTTCTTGGTATTATTTCTTATGCAACCAGGATTCCTCTCAGAAAGTCTTTGCCTACACCTGTCTTTGAATGTTTTATGTACTTTTTTGTTTCCAACAGATTACCTTAAACAGAGAAAATTTTATTAGCATTTTTGAGAAACCACATGCATTTACATGATGGTAATTAAATACTTGTTTACAAGTAAATTATAGTATACTAAAATTTAATAACTGCATTAAAGACTTTCTGGGGACATAGGGGAAGCCCTAAGTTTCACTTTTAACTAATTGTACATGGTATTAATCAAAATTGGGTGTTGTATGAGATTAGTGAGAATTTTAGAATTCAGTATTAATGTTTGTATTAACATAATCATCGTTATCACGTCAATCAAAAAGTATCATTATTCACTCATTTCACACTAAAGTAGAAATGGTCCTCAAAATTGGCCAATAAATTCAAGGAAGCAAGAAAAGATATTATAATTCCTTAAAGTGTGAAGACAGATGAATTAAAAATACTGTTAACAATTCTCTAAATCTTGGACCAAATCTGAATTTTGCCCTTCTGATAAAAGCTTTTTTTTTTTTTTTAAAGTTGAAAAAGCAGAGATAGTAATTGGAAATTTCAGTTATGTGAGAAATCTTTAGGAGTTGATGTTAACTTTATTTATTTATTTATTTTATTTTATTTTATTTTATTTTAAACCAAGAACATGTATTGGTACATTTTACATATAATGGTTACATTCATCAGATGCATCATGTACAGGTACAAAATAAATATGATGTTAACTTTAGAATGCTCTGTATTTTGATTCATGGCAGTGGGAAGGGATTTAAAAGTGAATATTCTTATTTCCCAGCACAACATAAAGTATAACATAATAATAGCTTTCTTCTTGATGGTAGAACAATTTCCTAAGAATTACAGAAGAATGTATTTTGAGATTCTGCCCTTACCTGCTAAAGAAGTACTGGTTTGGGGAAACATTTAGAGGTAGGGAAAGACTGCGCCAAAGGATTGCAACAGCCTCAGGCTATTATTTCCAATCATTTTCAAATCTTCTTTGGAAAGAAAGCATCTGCTAAGTAATCATTCACTTTCAGGCAGGGTTTTATAAGATACTTCAGGGTTAGTAGAGGAAAAGGGGAGACACCAGTATTGCTACACACTTAGGTGCCCAGAGAAATGATAGTCACCTAAATTACTGGACTCCTCAAAACATTCAAATGACACTTTGGATTCAATAAGGAGGAAACAGTTTCTTTTTAAATTATCTTCTAACTGATAATACATATATACTTT
Organism: Hystrix cristata; assembly: GCA_004026905.1. Lineage (NCBI taxonomy): Eukaryota > Metazoa > Chordata > Mammalia > Rodentia > Hystricidae > Hystrix > Hystrix cristata. The sequence goes on along the minus strand of PVJO010007967.1, from coordinate 35,972 downwards.
TAGAATGTTCCCACACAAAGATTTCTGTCAAATATGTAGGGTAACAGGAAATATCTTAAACATGTGATATTCACGACATAAACTTTTCTATTAATATTTCCAGTGTCAAAAATTCTTTAGTATGCTTCCTTATTCATAGTTTTCACCCTAAACAAAAATTAGGTATGTAGAGTGCATACCTGACTTCAATTTAGGGTAGTAAAATGATAAGTACGTAAAATCACTTGGAATTGACATTTACACTGGTTTTGGAAGATATTTATTTGGTATAAGACATCTTCAGGAAGCAAGTTTAGTATAGATTTGATAGTATTTTTCTTTGTGAGTATGTATGCCTGGTTAACCAGGAGGATTGCTGGTTGCCTTTTATGGCATTTCATGCCCAATTTGCTGACATAAGCCTGAAACCTTGTGTCTAGTTACTTTGGGAATTCTCTAATGGAGCTTCCCTAACACAGTTTTCCCCAGGACGGCTAGGTCCTCCAGTGGAGCTGAAAGCTAGACCCAAGGGCCACATCGGCTTAAGTGGTTCGTGGTCTCTCACAGCTTGCCTGTTTCTCAGGACATTTTCTGTTCTGATATGGGTGATGGGCATTGCCATTTAGTCAATGTATTTTTTTCTCCGGCTTAGCCTTACAGAAAAGAAATTTCTTTTTTTCAGTATCACTGATACATGGACATTTACCCAATAAAATATGAAAAATTAATAACAATTAAAAAGAGTCACAAGCCTAAGTGTATGTTCATTTAGTGTGTACTTTTGTACAAAGATGCACAGCCTTTTGATGACAATCTGTTTCAGAAACTCTTGTTCACAGAGGAGCAGAAAGCATTGTTAGTAGATGTTCTGTAATGTAGTTGTCAGTCTGTGATTTTGTTCTTTCAGATCTTTGCAAAACATACTTATTGTTGTTGCTTTATTCAAAGGTGTACATAGATGTGTGTGAGTCAGTCCGGCTGATGTGTGGTGATTTGTGTGGGAGGGATGGGATTTAGGGCCAGGTTTACCATGGGCATTCAGATGGTATATCTTAGATTGGTCAGGTGTAGATAAGCTTATCTGAAATTGCATCAGGAGTTCATAAATGAAGTAAAAAGATCGGAGATCTGCAGTAGAAGTAGCCATGGAATGAAGGAATTCTGGTGGGGGTCAGGCATACAATTAAATGGAAGTTTTTATATAATATTATACCGAATTTAAAAGATAAAGGAAGCATAAGACAAAGGCTAAACTTTGTTAGCAATTGGATTTAGTATTATAGAGCGATCTCATTCTATCCTGCGTCACCCAATTCAGAGCACAAGATGAATTTCCATATTTCACCAATATACTTAGTTACAGAGTCCTTTCTGGCGACTGGGAATTCCATGATGGACTGCTTTGCTTCTTATTACTGTTTACACATTCCATGGCTGACCTTGGCCGCTGTATGTTTTCACAACACATTAAGTGACTGAATGGTTGAAGGAGCTAAACTGAATGGATTTATATTCTAAGGTTATTCCTTCTACTTGTTTATATTTATGCCTTATCTCTCGCAAATAATAAAAATACCTATTGTATGTACCAGAAAATGTTCTAAGTGCCTTACAGGTTTAAAATTAGTATAATTATTCTGCATGATGGCTTCATGGTACTTTTATCACTTTCATTTTATAGCTGAGGAATCTGAGAGACACGAGTATTAAAGAGCTTTATTACTTTTTAATCACTGTAATGAAATAACTGAAGCAAGATACCCACGAAGATAAGAGATTTATTTAGCTCCTGGTTTTGGAGGTTGAAAGTTCAAGGCCCCGGTGGGTCAGCCTCTGGGGAGGGCGGAATGGCAGACGGTGTCATGTCCGAGGAGCGCGCAGCACGCGTGGGAAGAAGAATCACATTGCCAAACAGGATGTCGCTGTGGGGGGGGGGTCAGGCTTGCTCCTTTCTTGACAATGCTTTTGTGAGAAGTACCAAGGAGTCCACAAGACAGACTTTCATCTGTTTCAAAAGCACACACCTGAAGCAACATCCCACCAGCCCTCAACGTGTCGCCTCATAAAGATCCACACGGTGTCCCAGTACCGCTACCCCGAGGACCACGCTTACAAATCCCTGGTCCCATGGGAGGATCAGCAAGCCTTAACCCAACTACAGCAAGGTAAAAATGGGATTCCACCTCAGGGAGTCGGACGCCAGAATCTCAACCAACTCCTGCGGAGGGAAGGAGAGGCATTTTATTATTTACCACACCATATACACCAATATGCAGCTTACAGCAATTGCTGTGTATGTTGAAGACATAATAATGCTGAGTAGTTTGTGCTCATAACTTTACTTTTGAGGACAAGAAGCAGGTGGGGCCCCACAGTCCACATCAGCCTCCCCCCATTACTTCTTTTCTCTAAGGATGGGCAGTAAATATTTCACAGAACACTGTTTGAAACTATTTCTTATACAGAATAACTTGAACAGATAGTATCCTTACTTTCATTATTCTAAATCCAATGAGGTTGACGCAAAAATATAAAGACAGCTAAAAGTTGTTGCAAGTCTAACAGGGTTGAGAAATTTGTAAGTGGCATCGTAATCATACCTATAATTTGTAGCACATCAAAATAGAAAAGAAAATGAAAAGATGACCTAGGTAGGCAGGTAAATAGATATGACTGTGCAGTATGTAGTTATACCTATAAGCACAGGACAGAGGATATGTCAGAAAGGCAAGTGTAAGGACTATTCACCAGGGAACCTTTCCTAGGAGGTTTGAAGTTGAGTCTGTCTGTGAATTAGAGAACAGTAGCACTTAAAATAGTGTTGTAACGTGTAGACGTGTTGATAGTCCGAATAGTCTTGACATAAAGCCTCAATTTAATATACTTTCTTTCTCCAATATTTGCCATTACACCTGTTAGACAATTACCTCTAAGACACTACAGTTTGTAACAAGTAATATTTCCATTTATCAGGGTCCTTGAAAAATAATTCTCATATAGATCACGCCTATGTTTTGTTGGAATCGTTTAAAAAATATTATGAAAGATAGGTTGTTTTCCTTTCAGAAAAAAATACAGTTTTCATTTCAGCATTTCAACAATGTTCCTTACTTGCACAGTTCACTTTTCCAGTATTTCACGTAATGAAAATTTTAAATTTAATTATATAGTATTTTAGAATTAGATATCGAGCAAGAAAACAAAACATCTGTTTTTAAGATTATTTTCTTTAATTAACCATGTGGTTTTTATATTCCAATTTTAATTGGTATTACCAAATCATTAATTCTAGGTTAGAACTACAAAATATTATCCAAATACTTACAGTATATTATAATTAAGGTTTACTTGATTAGGTAATTATGAGAAAATGAAGCTTTTTTCTATGTGAACAATGAAGTCAGTTAAATTGTTCTGCGGAGATAATGCGATAATCTCAAAGCTGCAGAATTCTGGGTAGCATTATTATTGCAAAAACGTTTTCTTATAGTTTGGAACTTGTCTCTTTCATACTGACACTCTACTGGTTTTATTTAATGTCAAAAATATATCTCTAAGAATATATTTTTCTCTAAGATTAGTATTGCACTATGAATATTGGCTGATCTCTAAGATTCATATTTTATATTTTAACTATTTGTTAGGCAACTTCAGTTCATGGGATTTGAAATAAAGAATAAAGGTTTTGACTTGCTTCATTTGGAATTACGACAATAATACTTTCATTTGCAACACAGACTTCTGATACATTGATAAATAATAAATATTTTCCAAATTTTCTCCAAAAATCACAGCAGTCAAATTTTTAGGTGTTTGTCAACTTACTGCATCTTGTAAAATAATTCAATACATGGTCCTCAAAATTCATAACAAATCTCAAAATAATCTTGACTTTGCACCATTGTTTGACTATTATTTTATTTTCATTTTAGTAAGAATACACTACTATATGCAGGTCACTTTAAAATGGCTTCATTCCCTCTGAGACTGCTTTAATAATATTTTACCTTGATTCTGGATTTGTCTTCTCTTGACTGGTGTACATATTCCCACATATCATGGTAGAGGTCTTGCCTTTTGCGCTCCTTGTGACTAGACTTTTTTGAAGATTTACATAAATACATTTTCCAGAGACATTTACAACATTTACTGTTGACAGCAGTGGTCTGTGGACATACCACATGTTGTAGTTACTTGCATTCAGAACGATGTCACTGATTGCTTGTCATTCCTGCTGTGTAGATGTCATTTAAAATGTTATTTGTTATTTTAGTATATAAGCATCTAAAACATTAAAGTCAGTTAACCCAACAGGGCCACTGGTTGAGTCAGGTTCAAGTCAAAATTTCAGATGCTGTTTGTGAATAGTACCATGAAAGATGATGGGAGGGGCTTAGTTGCTAAGGCTGGAGCTGTGGAGTTAGGATTGTTTGTTGTTCTGATTGTATGTACTTGTCATATTCCCAGTTCTTTGAGTGACTGTGAAATAACTATTTTCAAAGTATCAGCAAATACACATACCTCTGCATTAACATACTAGTATGCATTACTGTCATCAGAGCAGTGTATATATACATTGAAATAATCCACCGTAGGGGCTGATGATTTAGCTCAGTGGTTAGAGTGCTTGCCTAGCAAGCACAAGGCCCTGAATTCGATCCCCAGCACAAATAACAATATACTACTACTACAAAAAAATACAAAAAAAAAGACAAAAAACAATATACTACTACTACTAATAATAATAATCATGATCAACCATATTAAAATTACAATTGGCAAGGAAGAAGATGACACAATTTAAAGGCATTTTGGAATAGCTAAGATACTTTATCTAGCAGCGTGTCAGGATTAGATGTACATAGCAAAATTTTACAGATTTTTTATATACTAGAATCTTACACCTCTTTTTCTTTTCTGAACCTAAAATCATGAAGTTAAGTATTGCTTTGATTAATAGGTGGTAATAATTATCTCTCCTTTCTTGAGTAAGGCTAAATTAGGTCTAAACATGCTTTTTAGTCTCTGAATGTTGAAGTCTATCACTCCAGAGAATAAATTAATAGGCTGTCTCTATGAAAAGTTGACCTTAGTTACTGATATGGGATATGAGTGAACTTCAATATCAGTAATATTAGAAATAAAATTCAGGCAAAGAGCACAAAAAAAGTTAATACAGTGGAGGTTTTTTCCACAAGAAGCAGAGGGTGAGTTGGGAGATGTTATGGTTTGTGTCTAGATGTCCCCCCAAAGCCTCATGTGGTAAGAGATAGCTGGATCTAGAGTGTGTGATTACTAAATTGATCCATTGATCGGTTTGGCATGGTTCTGCTGGGATCAAGGATGTGAGCCTGAGATTGGGGGTGGGAGTGTGGGCCACCCTGGGGGCAGGTAGCCTAGATAAAAGATACAAGAAGAGGCTTAACTAGCTGCTTGTTTGCATTGCTGATTTGCATACATTCCTTGCATTTTCCTCACTTTACTTTGCGGCCGGCTGCGAGTCCGCCACGCCAGTCCCGCCGCCTCGGACCCAGCAGACTATAGACTGAAACCTCTGCAGACTGTGAGCTAATAAACCTTTCTTCCCCTAACTTTGGGTGTCAGGTATTCTGTCCCAACAACGAGAGAAAAGTAATTAAAACAGGAGACAGCACAGATAAAGATCAGGGTAAGTGCCCACACCACACACACACACACACACACACACACACACACACGCACGAAAGAATTAGCCTTTTGGGTGGTTAGTGTGGTGATCCAGGGTCTGGTCGTTTTGTACTTGGCAGCAAGCATGGAATTTTTAAATAAGTGTCTTTCGTGTATTTTAAGAGATTTCTTCCTCATAGCCCAGTGGGTGTTTGATGCTTAGTGACAATCATGGGGCCACCTGGCTCCTTAGAGAATTCTTGATCCTTGAGGTAAAAACAGGAGGATCAGGAAAGGGCATACTCGCTGCCCCTGCTGGCATTGAGAGGGTAGAGAGACAACTCACCTCCATCTTCAGTAGGTAACAGGTCGTGGATTAGGGTCTGAGAATCTACCCATCACTTGTCTCCATGAGGCTCCATCTCTATCTCGGTTACTTTGAGACAACAACAACAACAAAACTTTTACTTTGTATTTTAAATCTTGGAGCTAGGCAGAATAGAGAGGGACTGAACATTAATATTTTTCTTATGCATTTAAAATCTTAGAAAACTGAATTATTCCTAAAATACATGGATACTTATTTAGTAAAGAACACATGAGATTTCTATTCTCTATGCAGTCATAATTCCACAGGCAAGTAGAATTGTCTTGCACTTAGATTTTTTTTTTCTTTATCAAGTGTACATGTTTTGACTAACTTGTTCATTAGGAGTTACGTTTGCTCGATGGAATACATTTTTATCCTAATATTATTAGTTCTATTTTGGACTCACTTACCTAAGAAGAGAAATACATTATTTCCTTATTTATTTTTGGATAGTCCTATTATTACACCACTTTTGTTTAAATAGCATGGCTTATTACATTCTAGAAAAGCTCAGGTGAGTAGCCAACTGCAATTCCAGGAGAGACAAGCAGAAAAATTCCAGGCTAGGATGAGATCCCTCTTTCCTTTTTATCTTCTGTGTGCTAGAGGTGCTGCAGCCAGCCTGCCCTCTCTGACTATAGCGAACCAAGAGTTCCCTCCGTCTTCATCCACTGTCTGGTTGTACAGCATCTGTCTGTCAATGATTCTCCGACAGGTCTAGAAAGAAAATCCTGCAGTTGTCCAATAAGTAAGCTGGACAAAAAACATTCTAGTAAAAATATGAACAAAGAGGAAGTGAGGGTCAATACACTATGAATGCTCTTGCCTGAATTATTTTGGATTTTTATTTTTTTGCCTCTGTTTCTTGTGTAGTATATATATATTCTGATAGAATCAGTAGACACACATGTGAGAACTAGATGCAAAAGCCATTGGGATATTTATCACATCAAGTTCTTTTAATTATTTCTTGTCAGCAAATGAATTGAGATCTAAGAATGTCACTAATTAGAAAGTGAAATTTAGTGTAATACCTAATGGGCTGTAATCTTGGAAAAGGACTAATTTTCCACTTTTGCAGAACAGCAGCAGAGTCTTGTCGGTAAAAAGACATGTAAAACAGTGAAATTTTAGGATTTTTTTTCAAGACCCATTCCATAACTAGACTGAATAATAAACAACTTGAATACCATGCATGTGTAGAACTTACTTTAACAATCAGTTTGTAGATTGGGACCTTGGAAACCTTATCAGGACATAGAAAATGGGCTAAGGATAAATGAGCAGTTTCTAAGATAAAGACTGTAGAACTTTTAGAAATCTGTGTAGCTTTCCAGAAATGGTCTAAAATTCCTTGACTTAATAAGAGCCTTATCTCTTCATAGCTTCAGAAAAACAGAATTCGATTTGAACCAACAGTGAACCAGTGCTAAGTCAAATCTGTGTAATAATTTCAGTGATTTGGTATTGTTGGATATTAGTTACATAGAAAATCAGAAACCAGAAAATCTTCTAAAAAGAAAGTTCAGAAGCCAGACATAGGGCTATAGATGAACAAACAGAACCATTTAAATTTCATTGCACCTCTGAGAATACTTTGAAAAATACCATTTTGTAGCTTTTTAGAGTCTATGTAACTTTACTCACGTTTCCTGTACATACCTTCCACTGTTTGGCTAGAGGCTAGAAATCACTTTGTAAAATAAAAGGGATGAGACTGTATTTATTTCCAAGACAGTATGATAGACAAGGACTAAAATTTAACATTTCTATTTTCAAATCATACATCCAGAGACAAGAAAAGTAATAGAGTCGGTGGTAGGTGAAAGAAAGCAAACGAATATATCCCGACTCCATGAACTGGATGGGTAGAGTCTCTTACGCTCATTCATGTTTTCCTGGCATAATGTTTTGTGATTAGACATTTATTTGATACCCATACATCTGTTCCTTGGCACAGTTGTGGTATTGTTGGCTGCAGAAGAACAGATACTTGCTTCTCATGTATCTGAATAATGTGTTTTAATAAATGTCATCTTTATAGTTTACATTCTTATTAATAGATTCTGATGATACTTTATTTAACCTCATTCTTTTGCATTTTCTTTTAGCTTCAGCATCATTCCTTGAAATCTTTTGAGATACTTTCTTTGCTTTAAGTTTATTAGAATTTCTATCCAGCAAAAAATGAGGCAAGAAATAGTATCATTTGTGGGCTATTTTTCTTTAAAATAATCTCCTCCAACAAAACTTTACTACAACACTGCCAAGAATACAACCCAATATTTTTTAGGCAAAAAATATTTCATATTATGATTGGTCACAGCATAAAGTTGATATTTAGGAAAATACATTACTTATGTTTACAGTTTAGTATAGAAGGCTTAAAATCTAAAATATGAAAATGTGTTTTATTTTCAAACAAACAGCATGTATTGCTATTGTAAATATATGTATAGAGAAATTCTCCTTAGGATTTGAAGATGTGCCATAAAGTATGCTTATATATAATGATCTTTTACATAATTTACTTTGGATAGTGTAGCAGTTATATTCCATAAAGGAATATGTGTTCATTTTCTATTGTTAATATCTGCAATAAACCTCCAAATGACAAACTATTTTATTGATACTGTGTTTTGTAGAGCACTTCACCATGCAGATATTTGCTTTGTGATTCATCTGTCTCCTTTGTGTCTGAGCTGAAATTGTAATCTGAGATTTGCACATCATTAGCTAATCCTGTTTTCTCAATACAAAAGGTATCACTGAGGCTCACCTTGCATGGTCCAGGGATTGTGTGTTGACTGAGCTCCAGAATTATATATAGTAAATGCCTTTTTTCATCATTCTAAAATAGGAGGTAAAACCAGGATTATAGCTTATTCATACTACAGATAAACTAATCAACAGAAGTAATTACTTACGCTAGCAATGCCAGTATAGGTGTGTATAATCTGAATTTTAGAATTGTTCCTGCAGAAAAAAGCTTCTTAAACATACATTTATATGTATTATACAATATAAGTGTGAAAATAAAGAAAAGATATGTGGGAGGTAAAATAATTGAATTTGCTGAAAAATGCAAAATTTATATTCAAATGTTGAAAAATTTAATAGTTAACTTAAATACTTATTTTTAGTTTAAAATTTTGCACACTTAATGGATTTAAATCCTTGAACTTAAATAACCTAATGCTGCTCTGGATCTTACAATTATAGTTTATAGTTGTAAATTTTATTTATGTTTACTTGAATTATTAAAGTAACCATTTATTAACTATTCCCCTATATTATGCAATTAATGACAAGGAAGAACATTTTTATATATTTGTGTGCCTTATGAAACTTATGTATACTTGAAAGAAAATTTGTTTTTAATTTTCATTTTTTATTAGTACAGTTTTGTAACATGTAACAATTACATTCTTCATAATGAGTTGGTGCATTCACACAACAAATCTAAATTCTTTTTTTTTTTTAATCCCCTTCCCCTCTTTGCCCTCCTTTCTCCTTCAATCTCTGGATCCCCTTCCATTTGCAAAACATCTATTTCTCTATTTCCTATAATCTATTTTTATTTTTCTCTTTATTTATATTTTACATTTCTCATATAAGACAAGCCATGTGATATTTGTTTGTGTGTCTGATTTATTTTCCTTAACATTATGGTCTCTCGAGTATCTCTTTTCCTACAAATGACTCAAGTTTGTCCTTTATGGAAGAGTACTACTCTACTGTGTGTAAATACCAAATTTTCTTTATTCATGTATCTGATAATGTATATATAGGCCACTTCTAATATTTAGCTATTATGAATTCTGCTCTATATCCATGGGCATGCATGTATCACTGTACTGTATTATGTTTAACTCTATGGGGAAGACCCTACAAGGGGAATAGCTAGGTTGAACGAAAGACAACTCTTGAGATTTTAATAAATTTCAGTTGGCATTTAGACTTATCATTTTCACTTTACTAGCACTTCACAATTTTTGTAACAATGTGACTGTAGAGTTTAGTCAGTTCACATTACTGTTTTAGTCATACTACTAATATAATTTTTAAAATTTTAATTATTATATTTTCAGGATTATAAATTATTCAATACATAAAATGATGTATATAATTTGAGCGAAAATTCACTAATAATCAGCACATACGGACAAAATAATTATACCTTCGTCCAACACAGTTTTACTCATTTCGCAAATAAGTGCATTTGTACTATTTTATTCCAGTTATATGAGATATTACAATATATAGAACTTACACAATATTAGGTTGAGGTTTCATTCTTATGGCTACTATCAGTTTGTAATAAAGCTTCAAAACATGCTATTTCAGATAATGTAAGTTTACTATTGTTTAATTTTGATGAGCTTCCACTGATTAATGTCTTCTATTGGAAATTTGCTGACTAATGAACCAAAATGTTACTTTTAACCCTCATGAAATATATTTTTGGAAATAAATGTTATCGAAAAATGATAAAAACAAAACAAAGAACAACGGCAACAACAAAAAAACCACCAAAAAAATCTTCACATAAGAACCTAAATAGAAATAGCCTAAATCTAGTTTAAGATCCACTTAATATGGACTAGTATTGTGTAAGACCACAGAACAAAGGGAAACTTAAATTCTCCCCGAAATTGAACTAGAATGGCGGCTTAGCACTACCTCCAGTGAGACAGTCAGGGGTTTGTAGTTTCTGCTGTGCTAAGAACATATTTCTGGCTCTGGACATTTGACTTAAGAAGGAAAAAATGAAAACAGCCTTTGTCACTGGGGGGGCGGTGAACGGAGGGGAGGGGAATGGGAAAAAACAGCAAAATAGATCATGTACAGGTACAAATTCCCTATGGTGAATGTTATCACTATGTACATCTAAAATGTACCATTAAAATAAAGACACACACATGCACACACACACACAAAGAAAAAAAAAAAACACTGTCTTGGTTTTAATGATTTGAAAATAAGGAGATTCAAAATGAACAGGCTTTGAAAGGGTTTTTCTCGAGAGGATTCTCACCTGATACAATGCCGGCGCTTCACCAGGGTTTGTGGATTGAATTAGATGGAAAGAAACTGGGAGAAGAAGAGAAATCAGTAGCAAATGCGTAGACCCAGGTGCTGCATGGCCTTGAACAGCAAACTCTGGCTTGGGACTAAAGCAATACACCTGAGGCACATCCTGCCGAGCTGTCCTTGTTCAAAGTAACGGTACACCCAGACTTGTCCCCACGACTTTTTCCCAAATTCAAGCTCAGTCCCCCACCAGACTCCTGGGGCCTCCTGATTGATTAAGTCACTACTCTTTGCTGTCAACTATCACTGACTACTTAACTGTCCACTACCTATTGCAATGTCCTAAGTGATCTCTCCATCTTATTTTGGCCCCTTCCAATCCAATTTCATATTTCATCCAGAGTGAGCTTTTAGAATTGTAAATTAACTTGCCAAAAGTTTCTTTTTTTTCAAGTAGTTACTCATTGCTCTTAGAATAAAGATCAATATTCTTGGAGTTATCATAACATCCTACAGGATCAGGGCCCAGCATTTCTCTTTAGCCTCATCAGCATTGTGCTAAGTCGTTCTCAGCCCTCCTTCTCCCCACAGCTGCAGCCCAACACCTTCTTGTCATCCTCTGATGTTCCATGTTTCCTCCTTCCTGGGCCTTAAACTGAAGGCTGCCTTGTACTTCAAGACCCACAACCTTCTCTTCTTCATTAATTTCTCCTCATAACTTATGAAGTCAATTTTATGACACCATTTCAGAGAGTATATGAATTTTGAAACAATCAGTGCTATCCTCAAAAAAATTAAATATTAAAAAAGGAATAAGTTGTTTTGAGAGGCAAATATATGTTTTATAGTTTATTAATAAAAATCATTTTAAAACTAGTCTCTTGAAATCTCCTATAAAGAAAAATCATTCGAAAAGAAAATAGAATTTCAAGTAGATTTTTAGTAGCACTTCAAGTAGAATTTTAGTAGCAATGAATTATTTTTAAAAATTTTCAAATTAAAACTAAAAAATATAATATGTAATAGTTGGCAATGCATGCTGTATAGAGCACAGGATATACGAGTGATTAAACCATTCAAGAAATAAAAGAGAAAATACTCAACTAATTAGGCTGTTTGGAAATCCTGTCATTTAAATACCAGATATGCCAGTATGATGTATGAATGATATCTGAAATTCATGTCACAAAACTGAGATTATTATAATATTTAAATAGTAGTTCTGTTAATTTTCCTAATTTCTCACTTTCCTAAAGGTAACATGTTCACGTTTAATCACTACGTCTTCCACCCCAAACATATCTGAACTTGTCGTGGCTCTTCATTCCTACTCCAAAGCCACAAATCAAGGACCTTATATATTTGCATCAAAACGTTCATTCCAACTAACCTTACTTTTCCGTTTGTCTGCTGGGATGTTTTTCATAGTTATTGTAATGCCAAACAGTTTGAGTCATTTAGATGTCATCATTAATGCTATTACCTAGTGTAAGCCTAGGCAAATTACTACATGGGAGCCAAATCATCTCAACCTTTAATTTGTGCCAATAAAGTTTTATTGGAACACAACCATACCCATTTGCCTACTATCTTTTCTAGCTCTTTTTCATGCTCCAAGGGCAAAGTGGCCTAGTTATGGCAAAGCCTGTATGGTCACAAAATCCACGATACTTGCTATCTTGCTCTTCTCAGAGAACACTTCTTAATTTCTGTCCCAGAAAGACACAAACAAACCTCCATCAGTCTGTAAATTGCTATTATTAGAACTCCAACTGACACTTGAAATTATCTTATTAATTTGTATCTAATTGAAACATCTCCCTCATTACTCAGATCCTCAGCTGGTGTAAACAGAGTAGATTTTAAGTGTTCCTACCATATACACACAAGTAGTGGCAGACATGTGAGGTAATGCATGTGGTAATTAGTTGGATGTATTCATTCCCCAATATATACACATCAGAACATCATGTCATATACTTTAAACATATAGTTTTGTCTGTTAAAAGAAGTTAACTTTTATAAAAATAATCCTAACAATTCTAGTATTGCCGTGCCCAGTTTACAAACATTAGTAAAAGTTAAAAATTGCCACAAATAGAAGTTGATATGATAGCTGTGAAGTCAGCATTAAACCAAGGAGCGTGTGAGTTTGTCAGATGTTTGGGATGGCCCTGGGATTGGTATTTTGAAGTATGTGAGGTAGAGAACAGAGCCTTAGTTCCAGCTGACCAGCAGCCAGTCACCCACTAACCAGGACTCCGGAACTCACTGCATTTCAGGGCTGCAATTTGCTCATCTTGAAATCCAAGAAAACATGTCCATACATGTCTGTAATATGTATTCAACAAAGGCAAGATCTTGTTTGTGGACCTACTGTGCTATTCTCATTAATTTGGGTTGAAAGACTAGCAAGTTTCCCAGGAAGAAGATCTCCTTGTTTGATCTAATTCAGTGAAACCAGGTCAAAGAATCCAGTTCAAGATTCAGATTAGATTTCTTTGGGGGCACATACGTGACTGGGTTTCCACTCTCAATAGAATCTCCTCTAGTCATGTGTTCCTTCTACCACTTGTGAGATTTATGCAGCATTCTTTCTTCCATAGAACCGAGATGCATGGTGGGGGAGTTTAAAATTACTGCTGCAATTTCTTTTAGTTGCATATTAAAGCAGTACTGCCTTATCTCTGAGGTGGGGCTATAAGTCGCTGTGATGTCTTGCCTAGAATTAATTCACTGGTTATAGCCAACTGACACAGAAGCAGAGTTTGCTAGTTTCTAAAGCTGGGGAATTTTCTGCAACTCCTCAAACATTACTGTGAAATCTTAAAGCTTTAAGACGAAGGATTTTAGTTTAGTGTAGTATAAACCTAATACCCTGGATGAATGCTTTACTCTTATCTGTGCCTCATGAAAATGAATAGATTTCCTCTACCTAGTCAGATAGACATTCTGATGGCAGACACGTGAAAAGGGAGACCTCTCACTTTGAGCAGGCCACCGAATAGGGTTTCTTGTTTACAAAGCAATCTATTACACAAAGGGGGTTTTAGAGTGAAAGACAAAAATGCAATTTTCATTGTAAGTCACTTAAAAAGCAGGAAAACATAGACACATAAGAGTAAAGGAATGAGACTTCTCGGTATATAAATTGAAAGAGGCTCTCTGATCCACTGCTCTGTGTGCCTAATATACTCAAGGGCTGTAGGAAAGAGAATGGTAGAGAAGGAACACGGGGCGGCCAGGTGCTTCGTCCCACCGGGGCGATCATCTTTCAAGTTCTCCACTGCACTTTCCACTTGCAGTCTGGTGTGGAGACATTCTATGCCTTTCTCAACATCTCAAAAGAGAAGTTTTGAAAAGGCAGTTTAGGTCTTTCTGAGAAAAAATGAAGTAAAAAGCTGAACAAAGAGACATCATGCATTGTTGGAAACAGGTTGTTTTCTATTCATGGGAAAGAACACTACAAACAAACTTTAGCTAGGTCAGCTGTAAACCTTGAAAATATCTTCAGTCTTATAAGAATTTCACAGCCTCTTTGAGTGATCTAATCGTGGTATATATTTTAATTCTTCTTGTTGTCTTCCTCTTCCTTTCCCCCTTTCTTCCCCTCTTCTTCTTCCTCCTCCCACTTCCTTCTTGCTCCTTCTCCCCAACAACTTCCTCCTCCTTCTCCCTCCTCCTCTATCTTCTTCCACTTTTCCTTCTCCTCACTTTGGAAAAGATTAGGAGGGAAGGGAAGGCTCTCTGGGTGGTTGCAGAGGGCTGTGTTTGGACGTGAGTGGCCTCAGATGCAGCCCACTAGTGCCTGATACACTCTAAACACAGGGCTGCAGCCACAGGGAAAATGGGGAGGTACTCTGCAGGACAGGGGTGGCATAGCATGAAAAGAGAAGCAGGAAGAGAGTGATATTTTTAAAAAGGTTTTATTTTGCTGACATCAGCAACATGCTGAGGAAAACATAGAATAAATTAGGGTAGTTTTTTTCTTCTAGCCTTTCTTTCTCTCTTTCTTTCTTTCTTTCTGTCTGTCTGTCTTTCTTTCTTCCTTCCTTCCTTCCTTTCTTCCTTCCTTCCTTCCCTCCTTCTCTCGCTTCCTTCTTTCCCTCCCTCCTTCCCTCCTTCCTTCCTTCCCTCCCTCCCTTCTTCCTTCCTTCTTTCCCTTGCTGGGGATTGAACCCAGGCTTTGTCCATGCTATGTGAATTTGTCACCACTGAGGTGCCCTATCCCCTTCATTCTGCTTTTTACTAAAATACAATTTGGAGGTAAATGATATATGTAAAATTCTCTAGGGATGAGAAAGTGGAAGAAAAGGAGCATCATGGGAAAAACGGAGCATGCGTGTAACGACTGATACTTGGAAGACGTGACTCGAGGGACCGTTGGCAGCAAGGACAGGAGGCTGTCTCGCTCACGTTTCCAGCTCTGTGAGCCCACTGAAGCATGCTCATTCAGAGCAGTGTGCGCCCTGGGAAAAATCACCGTTGCCAGGTCCAGTTCATAAAGAATAAAACACCAGAGTCCATGAAGAAATTCTGCCCTGGCGAGCACTCGGTTACACAGCAAACCAAGAGCCTCACTGAAGAGTACTGGGTTTCAGCATTAATTCTTCTCACTTGCATTTCTTCTATATTTCCAATTTTATTTTTTTATTATTTTATTTTTTTCTTAGTGCATGTTTCCAACACACAGCGATCAGATTCATCATGAGGAGCTAGTACATGCAATAAGACATCTAATGCTTTTATTTTTGCCCCCTTCCCCTCCACTCTTTCCCTCTCCCACCAGCTCTTCTCCCTATTATCAAACTCTCTAATATTTCATTTTTTTCTTTAATTCTTTTATTTTAAATCCATTTCCCTTCCTTTCATCCCTCTTCTCTTTTGATGGTACTATGATTTTTTTTACAATATTAGAAATCAATTTCAAGCACATTGAGTTTTGCTTCAAAACAATTTGGTAGCACATCTTAGGTAAAACTCTTATTTATACTTACAAACATATTACAGCTAATGAAATTAAACTCTGATGGCCTTTACTACCAAAAGAAAAATTAAGTGTAGTGTTTAATATACTCTTGGAAAATTGTAACTGCTATCTTCATACAACCCATTCTGAGTCGCATTACAGGTACCTGTTCTGTTTAAACCATATTGTTTAACATCCCTAATTAAGATTTTTACTCTTTTAGATTTTTTGGGGGGGTGGGTACTGAGGATCGAACTCAGGGCTTTGTGCTTACTAGGCAAGCACTCTAACCATCAAGCTAAATCACCAACCCCTTTAGACTATTTGGAAGATGTCTACATCTTGTATTCCTTGTAAGTTTAGAAAACCATGTAAAAATACTCTTGCAACCAGTCATGTTATTTTTCATTTTAGTGACTTTTTGTTTTCCTAATAAAAAGTACAAAAGATATTTATATATGTAGAATCAGAAAAATTCCCAAACCTGTAAATTAAGTGGTTTTCACTTGTTAGGGAGTCAAATAAACTGTCTTTCAGTTGAAAATATGGTCTTCTTTCACTTGAGGCTATAATTCAAAATTTCAAGACTCTCTATCACACTTTGTTTTAAAGAATAGGCATTTGGCAATTGTTTATAAAATTAAAGAATTGCTATTCAAAGTCATGTGCAAATATTCGCTAAGGACAAAGTAACATTGAAAGAATATCCATTCTATTATTTATGATGCTATATATTACCGCTCAAATAAATGATTATTTCCTACTCTTCACTATACAAGATTTATTCATTTCTTTACATATAAAGTGAGGACTGGGGTGAGCAAACAGCAAACTTTTAAATAAGTTTTCACAATTATTTTATTGCATTTCCCCCACTTAAATAACAGGAATATATATGTCAATATAAATCAAGAATAAAAAAAGTTAACATATACACAACTGAATTTAATTTCTAATCTAATTTTAAGAATTTCTATGCACCGTATTATCAATTAACAAACAAAAGCAGACTCTCTAGCTATTCAATTTATACTTATAAAATCTTATAAAAGCAGAAAGATTTCTTGTAGTTCTGGGTTACCCTCTTGTTGCTAATTATGTCTGTGCTTATTTGAGTTCCTTTATTTAGAAATCTTTTAGTGAGTTCCCAACGCTGCTTTAAGTGCTGATCATGTGCGCTTTACCACTTCATGTTTTGCCCGTGAACAAACATGGATTGATTTGCGTTTCATCTTATGATTTAAATATATAGTGTCTCTTCATTGAAAGATGATACCAAAAAGCACAACTCAGAAAATCTACAAATGAGAAGATTGATCATTTCTGGAATACTATATGGCATTCTACCTCTTCATTTTAGCAGACTAAGTAAAGACAACTTGGATTCTATCCTAAGACATTATGCAGTAGGCTCATTTTCCATGAGTGCTAAAGGTCCAACATTCGCTGGCAATTAGGGGACAGCAGAGGAGAAAGACGACTTAACTATGTCTGCTCATGTTTAACTACCCTAAGGCACTTTAATTCTTGTCCATCCTTTATTCTAGTAAAACTGTCTCCAAACCAAAAGATATATCTGTGTAAAGATCTCAGCACTGTCAAAAAGTAAAGCTACCCAGCGAAGCTGATGGGATTTTATGTCAGTTTCTTCCTTGAATTATAGTTATTTCACTAACTAGTTATCTTTTTCACATCTATTGTGACTAGAGAATGAGATGTAGCAGCAATCTCTGCGCGATGCCATTTGTAAACTGAATTTATGCCGTAGATTTGCATGCTAAGTGCCGCTCTGCTAAGAGCCGCCTCCAAAGACAACCTGTCTATGCCAGCACCGATGCGTCAGCCGGGACTCCCGAGAAGACCCAAGGTACACATGGAAATGATTTTAGACTTTTGTCTAAGTCAGACATGGACTCTTCACTTACCATTCAATTTACTGTTTTCTGGTTTTGTTTCTTGCACTTATTGACAATGTAACCCATGTGTATTTTTAATGAGCTACCTTTGACTGTGTTGGCCATTTTGAAAGTTTCTGTGTTTTTGTTGTTGTTGTGAAAGATACAGGCTTAAAATTCATTATTGCTTAAAATGATAAGATCTGGGGTTTAAAAGGAGAATATATATATATATATATATATATATATATATATATATATATAAATTTACATACACCCTATAATTATTTATTAAATACAAAGCTATTCTGGCTGCATAAATTATAAAGGTCTCTGGCAAGAATTTCCATCTTAACACCTGGATGCTGAGCATAGGTGTCCCGGCCCCCGGAGTCTGTGTGCCGGTCAGGTGCAGGGCGGCACACACACTCAGGGCCTCACCTCCGAGTGGGACAGAGGACAGGTGCACACAGAATGTGAGGGGGCAACCGAACTCCAGGACAAACCAACCCAGGAACGTGAATAGTGAAGGTTTAGACCCACTTTTCTCTATCGCTGACTCCCTCTTTTGAGAAAGAGAATAAGAATATGTGACTTGCCTGACTTACAGGGCAGTAAAACTTAAATCACAACTTCTGGCGAGGGCCCAAAGCCAAAATCCGGGTGCTGTGTGTCCAGTGACCTTGGTTTGGAGCTCTCTGGGGGTCTATCTGCAGGACTGTCTCACGCTGCAGGAGGCTCCAAAGTTGCAAGACTCCTCCTACCCCTCCCTTACATTTTAAAGACAATCTTTCAAGAAATTTTTAAATTACAAAATTAAATCATAAATATTTTTAAAGGAAAAGGGAAAAATAAAAGTTAAAGTCTCTCTACACTTTTTTTTTTTTTACAAGTTTCCTTCCCGAGGGAGAAGTAATTACTACCAACTGTAGGATTTGCATATACTCTCTAAATAGTTGAATAAACAGAAAATACAATAGCCCATAATGTCTTTTTTGGTAGATTGTTTTCTTAAATTGGTAAATAATACGTATCTGTTGGTCATTGATAAGTACCCAAATATTCTGAAATATATACAGGAAAAAATCCCTTTCATATGTTTTTCCCTTACCTGGAATCCCCAATGTTATACAAAACAATATAATATACTGTCTTCCTTAAGACATTGTTATAGGTTGAATTATGTCCTCCAAAAAGGTGTTGAAGTGCTTACCCCAGTAACTGTGACTGTGGCCTTGTTTAGAAACGGGCTTTTGTAAATGATGTAGTCATTATGGACAGTCTTAAGATCATGACTGGTATTCCCGGCATGCTTATAAAAGGAAAATTTGAGAATAAGGACAGTCACGTATAAAGGGAAGATGATATGAAGACATAGCCTTCTTCAAGCCAAAAAAATGCCTGAAATGATCAGAAAGTAGAAGAAAGGCACAAAGCACATTCTTCCTCATGATCATCAGAATGAGCACATCTTCTCAACATCTTGATTTGGTTCTTCTAGCTTCTAGAACTACAGATTAGTGTTTGTTAAGTCTCCACCTGCGCGGTGCTGTTTGGTTACGACATCTCCAGGGAGCTGATATACTAACGTATATAGTCATTTCATATACAGTATAGTCATTTTAATTCGAGTCAGAGTCATAAGACAAAAATGTGACGGAAATATTGTGATGATTCCACTCCTATTACCAGATTGCGTACAGATTATTTTACACACTGATTTTCATTGAAAGATCACTGAAGTATGTACATTAAGGGCCCATGATTACTATGGTAAGTGTCTTTGGAAATTTGAATGCAAGAATTGGCACGGTATTGGCAAAGCTTTCGATGGGTTTAAGGAGATATCTGTGTATAAACTCTACACAGAGCCCATAGAAGAGTCTTCACTGGATGAAAAACATTTTTTTTTTTTTATTTGTCAGGGTTGTTTTCCTTTGGCCAATCATCTAGGACTGTCTGTGGAGGAAGCAGAATAGAGCTCTGGCAAGAACCTTATCTAAGTTTCCTGCGGGCTAGAGGCATTTGAAAGACATTTATAGCAAAAATGAAGAGGAAAACGAGACATCGTGCGTTTCCCTTTGCACTTATAAGTTTCACCGCTAATTAAATTGGTTGAAAGATCCAGGCAATTTGCCCGGAGCGCACGTATTGGCATCTCACTCTGAGCGTGAAGGTCCTGAGTGAATGAATGAGTCCTTTGACTTCAGAAGGCCTTCGCTTATTTTTGCTCATGTCTTTTAATGAACAAAGTCCAGGCACCACTCACTTTCTGTTCAAAGGTGCCTTCTTTTTCCTCTTTGCTCATCTGTCTTCAAGAGGCCACTGGAGAAATAGTCAAGAATGAAATTGCATTTTAGTCTTTAAGGAAAGGGAAGAAAATGTCCAAATGGGAAAGGGAACAAGGAAGGGGGAACAGAACACAGGACAAGAGAATAAGAAATGGAAAGAAAAAATGGAAACAAAGCTTTTGTAAATAGGGAGGGAGGAGGGGTGAGGGGAGGGGAACGGGAAAAAAAGAAGCAACAAGATATGTCATGTACAGGTACAAATCCCCTATGATGAATGTTATCACTACGTACATCTAAAATGTACCATTAAAATAAAATAAAATTTTAAAAAAAGAATGAAATTGCCTTGGAACGGCTGAGATAATTTTTCTTTAACTTAATTTTAATGTCTTGTTATTGAGGTAAAACTATTTCATTACAAGTTTTATAGCAGTTTGGTGTGATCCTTTTGTCCCCTCTTGCCTCCTCAGGTCAACTCTGCTATAGTCTTTATTGGTGACGATGTAATGTCCCCGATGCACCCATTCTTAGGGAGCTCCTGGAGCTGTCCCATCTGCTTCACATCAGCTTGAGAAGTATGAAGTCCTTTCCTAATGTAGGAATAATAGCATTGTTTTTACAAGACATATGAAAAAAAAAGACATATGAATTTAGGAACTGTCAGTGGTTCTCAGTGTTTTATTCTTGGACAAATTATGTCACAATGTGTAGACATTCAGACATCTGCAGGGATTAACAAATTTTCATTGATAAGAAAAGCAGTGCAGGCTTTTGCATTGGCTAGATCAGAATTCCCTGATATTCATATTCTGTTTGCAAAAACTCACACATTGATGCTCATTTTGCAAAGACTTTCTGCAGGTATATGAAGAATTTATTTGTGAGAAATGGACTTCAAAATGAAAAGACAATCACAAGTTTAGTGTAGAAAAAGGGACCCTGTCAAGAAGGATAAAAATGAGATAAAGAACTTTGAATTTATAGAAATACTGTAAGATTGGTAATTTGTTTTTGACTCTTTCTGAAGTGATGAAAACCTATAATGAAATTTATCTTTATATTGACTACATTTCTGCTTTTCCAAGCATGTATGACATATTATTGACATAGAATTTTAATAAGTATTCAAAAATATTCAGAAAAAAGAATTTAATAAGTATTCAAAAATAGTTCAGGTTCATTATTAATTATATTATTATATAGGTATAGAAAAATAATGAAACCTAATATTAGGCATGAAATATTTAAACAAATTTTCCATGGCTTTTTAACTAGCTTCTAATCCATTGATTGTATGGTATGACTAGTTAGAATAATATTAATGTGCACATGCACAAAAGTTTTAATGGAAAACATGATTTCAAGTTAAAATTACATTTCATAATAGGTGGAAAATGATGTATAGCGTCCAGAAAATAATCAGTTAAATGTTGTTTTATGTATTAGTCTCCTAATATTTAAGTTATTTAAATAATCACCAAAATACTTGTGTATTTTGAGTAATTTTCAGAGTACTCAACATATTAGTATTAACTAAGATTAATGTCAATAAGAACAAAAATAGGGAAAGGGGAATTAGAGGAGGAGGGAGGAAAAGGGGAGGGATGGTGAAGGATATTTTAAAAAAGAAGCAAGTCGTATTATGTACATGTACCCACTCCCTAAGATGATTGTAAAATCCATGTACTGCAAACGTACTAATAAAAAGAAGCTAAAAAGTAAAATACAATAAAAACACCATTTATTAAAATATTAACAGGTAAGTATAAAATACATTTGCTAGAAGCATAGATTTCAGAGCTATCTATACATAGGTGTATATACATGCACACGCACTTGTGCATACACACACACACACACACACAAATTAGAGTGTAGCGAGTCTTCCTACTTTCAGGGCCCAGTCTTTCTATAGATGAAACTAGATTATGAATTTCTTTTGTATCTCCTCTGACATTTCCCAATAAAATACTCATGTACTTAAGTAGGTGTAAAGAAAATATAAACAGGTAAGTTCATTGGTAGCTAGATTTTTTTCTTAATTACAGTGTCCCTTTCTATATTATAGATATTCGTTTCACCTCAGGGCTTTAAGATGACCTGATATTAGCACACAGAGGTCGGCTCTACTCTTCTCAGCTGACACGAGGTCTGTGGCTCATTTCCTTACTGAGGAAGATTCGCGTGACTTGTTGCAAACAATATTGTAGTGGGCATTCTTCTACATGTATCTTCTCATTCTTGTATTGAGAATATACAAGCAGCTAAAGTGCTTGAGTCACAGTTCTGGGTTTGGGCTCTCTTCTTGGCCCTTAGAGAAGTTCTTTTTGATGTGTCAGGTTTCCTATACTCTACAAATCTTCCTATGTTACCTGAAAGGCCACACTTTGTTTTGCCCATGTGAAACTTCCCACCTCTACCAAACACACAAACAGAAATATAATAGTAAATTACCTTGTGGCATATAAGAGAAACTATCCATGTGTACAAGTGTTCCTTTTTTTTTAGATTTTTTTTTTACTTTAGTGGTGCATATTAGATGTATATAGTGATAACATTCATCATCAGGGATTTGTACTTGAACATGATATACCTTGTTGCTTCTTTTTTTCCCATTTCCCTCCCCTCCCTTCACCCCCTCCTCCTTCTTTATTTACAAAAACTTCGTTTCCATTTTTTTCCTTCCATGTCTTATTTCTCTTGTCCTTCCAAGTGCTCATTTTTAAACTAGTCATACCAATCAAAAAAAAAAGAAGTTGGTTTATTCATACTTTAACAAGTAATCAAAATCAGTGCAGCATAATTTGTATATAATTTATCATGATATAAAGGAAATGAAGGTGAAAGTCAGGATATTTTCTGTTTTCGGCAATCTGTATTCTCTTTGAAGAAAATACTGTCACTCTACTACAAGAATTAATTTTGGCTTTCCAGAAAAATGCACTCAATGTTGGTTATTTAACAGTCGTAGTTAAAGTCTTTTAAGATGTACCTCCTATTTGCATATTATTTTATATCTTTTTATTTATGGTCTCATCTTTGTGGTATATTCTCATTTTAAATCTTTTCATTTTTGAATCTCTCTTCTTTTGTTGTAGTTTCCATTTCCATTCCTTTATTCTCTCTTGAGAAAGAAGAGTAGTCATACATGAAATAATATTTTGAATTTTTCATCTGTGAGATATTTGGTACATGTATAATTACTGTAGAGACCAAACTCTTTGATAGGCTGCTTTGTTTCCTTAGCTGCTTTGATCAGATTTATTTTTCTGAAAAATGAATTTTATAGTCCTTGCCCTTGAGAATTCTGTGATTAATGGATATAGCATTATCATTCCGTATGTAGCATAATTAATTCCATGGAGAAAAGTGATGGAGACAAAAGTCATGGAGGGAAACACTGGAAGCTTTAGGACTTGGTGTGTAAGGAAGAGGACTGGAGAGAGGAGTGAGTGATTCCTAATCGTCCACCTTTTCAACTCCTCATGTACAAATCTAGTATGTTTGTGATCTAGTTTTTATCAACTACCCAATTTGTGGCTCTCTAGAAATGAAAACGCGCAAGAGTGACAATTCAGAAAAATGATCAAATCTCTTGTCCGAAAAATCTAAGTCATTCTGCTTGGTCTCCTATGTCTGCAAGCAGGTGTCCTTTTAGGAGAATGTCATTTCTAGATACTCATTACTCATTTTTCTTAGCAACACGTAAACTCATGAAAAATAGTTATCTCAAACATTCCTTGGATAAAATAGAAGGCAGTTCTTTTATTTTCAGGAGGAAGTATACAGAATAATAAGGGTGCAGGGTTAAAGTTGGGAACATTCGTTTAAACTCTGTACAACTATTAAATATATCACTGTACTTAAGTTCCTTGATATTTCTGAGTTTTCTCTTGTCATATATGCGATGGTGATGGCGGTTCATCTCTTAGCTATCTTGAGTATTAAATGAGATAACATGTCTGAATTACTCAGAATACTCAATGAATGTTAATACCTTTCTTAGCTCTTCAAGGAGAACTTGGGGAAATTTTAATGATATGCACGTAATCTGTAGGGATAAAATTAAGACATTCGGTGTCAATGCTAATCTAAAATTATAGAATAGCTAGACTCAGGGGGTTTGTCTGAGTCTGATTCTCAACCAAGCTGAACTGAGTTATGTATCTGAATGCTGCAAGATCTCTCAGCCTCTGTTCCCTACGAGTCACTAGAAGTCACAGGACTCAGCATGTGGTCATATTTTGTCTATGATTTACTGTAGCAAAGGGAGACAAAGTAAAATCAGCCAAGAGAACAGCTGTATGAGGCCACGTCCAGAGAAAACTAAGTGCAAGCTGCTAAGAATCTTCTCCCATCTCTGTCGACGGAAGTCACTTACCTCAAAGAAGGCACTAAATTCACTTAAGACAATGAACTGAGACAAAAAGTGTAAAATGTCTACTAGGAAAAGTATTGACTGAGACTAAAAGTTCACATTTTTTTATCCTGCGTAGTAGGTAACTTTAGTCTAATCTAGTCCGAGTTTTCAGATTTTCCAAATGAAAGCAGGTCATCGATATAAACTATGTAGTTTGTACAGGTTAAGCTCAGTGGACTCCTCTGACCGTTTAGAAGATTTATATCAACATAAGAAAGTGTTGGTCACTGAATTCTTGAACACTCGCTATGTGCCGTCCTTGCAAGCAGCCCTTTCTATGAATACCAGTATCAAGCCTACTATGTTAATTTGTTTCTCCCTGGATTGTATACAACAGCAGCCAAGAATTTGGTGAAAAATTCAGCTATGAGCAATAGGACCCATTTGAACAGTACTGCTGCCATTCAAAAGTTGTGGTGCCCTCATTACAATGCTGTCTAAAAACGACTGCTACAAACGTTTCAGACACATCGAAAAGAGTTTTACAATTCGAGCTGTCTAAGTATCAGTGGTTCATGATCTAATACTATCACAACTTGTATTTCATTATTAATCCACAGCAGAAAACCAAATCCAGCAGAGGAAATGTCATTGATCCTCATTACATCCGTAACTACAATACTGAGTGAAAGATTACACAAAAACAGAACCGGTGCTGAAAAAAAAGTTAGAAAAAGAGCTTTTCTCCAAAAATAGGAGCTTTTTTCCCCAATTTGTTAAATTTTCAACAACAGTTTTTGGTTATTGTGCTGTCCTCATTCTTTCCTAAGCATTTCTGATATTACTTATTTGATAGTTTGCTATTATAATACTTTGATAATTAGGAAAAAAATGTTTTTCCTTTAAGTGAATAAAAGGCTGCATTATTTTACTTACTGCCATTATTAATTACCAGCCAGAGCTCACATTATTGTAAGAAAGTGGAAAATGTCCAAAATTCTCTTCTCTCCTCTTCTCACTAAAACTCTCTTCCAGTGACAACAGAGGATTGCATAGTAGGTGCTTTCAGATTAATTACACTGGTAAAGATGATAAAAAGTGGAACATCTTTGAGGCTATCATCCCTGTTCCCGCATTTATATATCGAGGACATGAATGATTACTTGTACAGAGTGAAATATTCAGGGGGATGGTTGCTTTACTTTCCTAGGCTGCAGAAGAGCTGTGTCCTTTAGGGTGATTTTATGGCGATGATTTTTATTGCAAAGATTACTATCCTCCACACTCTATGGATGAAGAGACCGAGGCAGACGTCATTCCCCAGGCACTCGGTGCAGGCCGGCAGACACCAGCACGCTTCAGAGGCTGTTTTAGCCTGATGACTGCTGAGATGTTTTATATGCATGTTTCTTTGTGTAAGTGCAGCAAGAAAATGTGCATTTCACCAGATGTGATGTGGCACACCTGTAATTCCAGCCTTCTGGGGGTGCTGAGGCAGGAAGATCGCCAGTTTGAGCCCAGCTTGGGCAACTTAGTGAGAATTTATTTCAAAATAAAAATGCTAAGAACTGAGTGTTCAAAGGCCAGAATTCAATCCCCAATATAAAATTTTAAAAAGAGAGAAAATGTGTGTTTAGGTATATATCTATTCCTACAGATGTGTATTAGAATATTTTAAAATTATTTTACAAAATGTTCATGATCACTGAGCATTTAGATTCATTTTAAACAAAAGTATATTTCTGGAATTTAGGTCAATACTGCTATAATAGGCTGGGGATTTAGCTCAGTGGTTAAAGAGCTTGCCTAGCAAGCATAAGGCCCTGAGTTCACTCCCCAGCATAAAAAAATAAATAAATAAATACTTCTATAACAAAAGCAAACTTGTAGGAAGAGAGAATAAAATGCTCCCTCCCACGTGCAGGCTGGTGACGAGCTTGGAGTGATTTTGATCAAAAGACACAAAAATACAGTTAAATGAGAGGAATAAGGTCAAGAGATCTATAGTACCGCATGCTGACTACAGTTAATAACAACAGATTGTATATTTGAAAACTGCTAAGAAAACAGAATTTTGTGTTTTCACCAGGCACACACATAAAATATATTAGGCAGAACATTCCAACCATTCTGCGATGTAATACAAATGTAAAAACATCAGGTTTTACATCATATGTATAATTTTTGCTTGTTAATGAAAAAGCCCCAAAACTTGGCAAAACCCAAAACTATTCATCAAACTATTTCTTGCTTCCTTCCTGAGATATAAACAAAAACTGACATTCTAGTTTAGTGCTTTCATCTATTAGATGCTGAAAAGAATAAAAGAACAGAATAGCTTTTCAGAAAGAAAGAAAACTTAACCCCCATGGTAATTACAAAGTTTACATATGTTTACGTCTTTAAGTATACACTTTTGTAAGTTTCATCTTCAAGTCCTATTTATTTTACCTGTTGAAAATAAGTAGTAAGATAGTCCTTGGTGAAAATGCTCATAGTCCACAGGATGTAGAGCAGAGGCTAACAATTTTACTAAAGAGTTTTATTAAATATTTTGATATTATGTATTTTTAGGCTTCTGGATCCAAACAACTGCTGTCACAAATACTCAACACTGCTATTGTAGGCAATATGCAAAATGTAAATAAGTAAACATTGCTAAATACATTTTATGGATTGGTGCTAAAATTTGAGTTTCATATACTCTTCACAGACCACAAGATTTTATTCTTATTTTGATTTTTTTCAGTCATTAACAAATATTCCTAGTTCAAAAAAAAGACAAATCTAGAGACTTGACAGGATTGTTTTTTAACCTTGAATCTGTAAAAAGAGAAACATTTGCTCTTCCTGAGGACTATTTCTTTTACTTTTAGTTACAGCTTTATCTTATAATGGCTTTATCTTCCTGAAGCTTTATCTTTCTGAGGACTATTTCTTTTATTTTTAGTTACAGCTTTTGATTATAACAATATGGAATTGACCATGTAAACCTCCTCTACTTAGTATTTTATGGTCTCACTTACATCTTAGTGCATTAAGAAACGCTGAGAAGTGGACATAACCCATGAGCAATGCACATGTCCAAATAACCATAAAACCAATCCTTGCATTCCTGAAAAAATGCATAATGTTGTTCAAAATAGTATTCAGGGATTAGAATTACCTGATAGCAGTAAACTGTTTTCTCAGGCAAAACCAGTTTTTGAATATATGCCATTTGTTATATAATCACTTTTATTTGATGACATATCAAATCTTACATAGAGGTAGGCAGGGAATGACTGAGTCCAGACATAAGCTCATGCAGAATATCTTTCCAGTTTAGGGGGCCGTAACTGATGCTCAGTGACGTTGTATAATTTCCATGGTCTTCAGGGTCTCCATGCACCTGAATTCTTCTGACTCCAAGATGTATTTTTGCCTAAAACAGCTGATATTTAATTGACTCTTCTAATTGGAAGAAGGATAATTGTCAATCTCTTTGACCCTTTTATTACTGTAACTATTTTTTAACCTAGAAATCACATAGTTTGAAAGTTTCTAAATACCAAACTTCTTATATAAACCAATAATTAATTTTCCTTGTTTTAATAACGAAAACACTTAGAACATCATTTGATCAAGAACCCTAGCTAATATAATTAAATAAACACAATTCCATTCCAAAAAAGGAACTTAACCTATTCATCCTCATTATGGGCAATAATAAATAGACTGTTAGGGTCTTGAAATATTAAAAATATGGCACATTGTCCCTAGTTCTATTTTCATAAATTTCATATTCAGAACAATTGTAATTGTCCCACTTTTACATTAATGACTCAATAACATTAGGCTCAATTTCAGATGCAACATACTAAGAGAAATCTTTCCATCTCTTTCAGTAGGAGTTGGGAGTTGTAGGCTGTGCAGAATTAAAGGTTGACCATGCTTGTGTCTGAGGAACGTCAAATATAAATAACTTCTATTCAATCATATAGAAGCAGAAACACATTTTTGTGCTTATTTTAGTAGCAATCAAGGTAGGAATATCTTCTAACACCATGGAAAATTATTCACGCATCCTGCTCTTAAGCATCTGTCATACAGAACACTCATGCTTAATAAAAGTTCTGATTATGAATGAATATTTCCTTCAATCCCATATAAGTCTGTGGTCTTGAAACTCCCATTGATTGGATTCTGCTTTGCCTTTTTGAGTTACTGTCCTCAGAACTGTATTTTCTTGAACACAAAACTGCTTTTTTTTCTTCTTAATAAGATAGAATTTCTCTGTCTTAATCATAACATTTGTAGCCAATATTTTTAGGCACATAGTATTTGGCAAGCATTATTCTGTATGCCTATGTAATAATGTATAAAAGATTTATGAGTTAGACTGTATTTCTAGTTTCATTTTCATAATGAGGAAGCTTAGTTATTATTAGGTTTACCAGCTATAACAAAGTCACATAGCTAGTTAGCAAGTTATAGAAAGGTTTAGTTCTTGGAACAGAATCTCCAAATACTGAGGAGACAAGATTTAAACCCAGACTGGATAGCAGTAGGCCTTTTCCCAATGGATGGTCCTAGCAAAGAACCATTAGAACAAGAAACCCTCTATGGTGCTCTCTTATAAAAAGCAATTGTAATGAAGTTATTGTGAACAAAACCAGCTTATTTTCACCACGCATATGGAGAAGTCACACTCATATGAGTTCATCTACTCCCTGGTAGAAAATCATATAGACAGAGATATTCAGAAAAAGCACTTATAGCAGATGGTATTTCTGTTAAATAGGAATTAAACAAAGGGACTTGCCTATATAGGTTTTCGGAGAACATCTTGCTATGAATTATCATTTTAGCTCATGCTATTTTTATAGAGTAAGAAAGCTAAGGCATTGTTTTCGTTTCTCACAGCAAGTACAGTGGGATAAATGAATTGAATTCTGTATTTGTAGATTATTCAGAATTCTGTGATATTTCATTTTATTCCAAATATTAATCATCATCATAAAATATTGTAAATGTAGAAGCTTTGGAACCAAAAATTATAGAGAATGTCTTCAGGTGTTCAAAAGAAAGTTAATCATTTTCAAGTCTGTCTTAGTAGAACGAATGTTGGCCAGATTAAAAAATAGAGTTCTACACATTCTGCCACAAACTCCCCTCTTTCTTCTTTGGCAAGATGAAGGAGTACAATTAAAGACCACGAAGCTTCCACTTAGTCTTAAATTGTTTAGATGAGAATGGTGCACTGAATACTGTTGTTTGCTCCTTTCTTTTAAATTGAGAAGAGCAATATTGAAATAACAGGTGAAACTTTTAAACAGCGCTGCTGTCCTTAATGTAGTTGACTGTGTTGGTGTTGGTTTCATTGGATTCTAAGGCTTCCTGCCCTTGACCTCGGAGTACTGATGAGCTGGAGGTACATCTATTGATCCGTATCCTTTTGTGCCCTGGGTTCTTCTCCACAGAAACCGGACCTAAATGGAAACAAAAATCAACTCAACTCCAATGTTGTCTGAAGTGGCTGAACTGTTTTCTTCCTTATTCAGAAGTCTCTTGTATTACTAAACCATGAGAACTCTATTATAACTATTTTTGTTTTGTCTATAAAGTATTTGGCAGGTCCAGAACATAGAGTGATTAATGATCGCAATATCCATGTCCTCTCTGCTAAATTGAATTTAGCATATTTGCTACAGGTGATCTTGGGGCCTCTGTCTACACAGAAAGAAATCAAATTAATAATTAAACACATAGGGCTACCTGGTGGTCTCTTCTAACTTAATTTGTGTGGGGTCAGGTCCACACATTCTGATTGCAAACTCTATTTCAGGGGCTCTCTTCTGTGATGCTCAGGGAATGGAGAGTATGCAAGCTTGAAGAGACAAACCTCCGTAGACGCAACAAAAGCTGTAGTGGGAAATGCCCTGGCCTGAGAGCATGGTTGAGAGTGTAGTTTGAAATGATATTCTCTCTATATTATACTTTTCCTTTGAATAATACAAATTCAGTCTATATGTTTATTCTTGGCAAAGGTGTGTGGGTGTACAAAGGCAAATTTCTCTCCCCGATGGCACCTCACCCTGCCTTGTTGGGCAGTGCAATGCAGGCATTGATGGAAATGCAGAATCTCATGTGTGCCGCACCTTGCTGGGTGCATGAGAGAAAGCTCCCCCAATACGTGGACCTGACTGAATGTTTGCACACAAATGTGATCATTTTGAAAGCAGCTGGGGTGTATGTATATGAGCAGTGTGTTTAATCACAGCTTCCAATTTTTCAAATCCTTTTATTCTTGAATAAACTTATTTTGCATTTGTTTGTTGGAATAAAATTGATGGTCTTGACCTTTCTAATTGTTTTCTGTCCTCCGGAGAACAAACATGACCAGAGAATGGGTTTTAGACTGCATCTCAGTAGAATACTTAAAGGCAACGGGACATTTATTTCTGCCAAACAGACTCTGAATTTCACAAATGATACATGAGGATTAGCGAATGGTGTTCACTGTAGCATTTAACTGCTTTTTTATTGTTAGATACCATTCCAGTCTAAATCTGCATGATATTCGTGAGGGAATTACACTGTGAGTTTACGTTTGGATTCGTTCTACTCAATAAAGTGACATAAAAGGAAGAGCCAAGGAAGTCAATGAATTTCTGAGACTATTTAACAGTTCTCTTGCTTATCACTGTGACTAAAATTTTAATGTTGCTTTCATAGATTTTATACCATCGTGAACACACATTGGAAGGTGATCCTGTGAATTTGTGAGTTAGTTTTTACAACAATCTGAAAATCTCCAGCATAAATTACAATTATCTTTATCCTATACTTATTATAATTCCATAATTTGAAATGTCTGTGAATGGTCTAAGGTTTTGTTTCGTAAAGCAAAAGTATGAGTGAGTGAGAGATTCTTCAGAAAAAGTGTGAACAAAATTTTCTGGGGTGGTGGTCATACGAGAAACAATCCTGGAATCAAATTCTCTCTTAGCTTTCTCATCACTGAGACACATTACCCGACGCACACAGATTAAAAGAGGAGAGGTTAAATTTGGCTCATGGTTTGGGAGAAACAGTCCATGGTCAGCTAACTTCAAAGCAGAAACCTCATGGCAGAAGGGCCTGGCCAAAGAAAGCTGCTCATGTCACAGCAACCAGGAAGCAGAGAGGGAGAAGAGAGGAGCCTGAGAGACAGATACACCCTCCACAAGTACACTCCATGTGACAAACCTTTTCCAAACACTCCCCAGCTCCTAACAGCACATTTAGGTGTGAACACATCAGTGGATCGATCTGATAAGGTATAGCACCCCTGTGATCTAACCACTTTCCAAAAGCACCAATTCTGGACACATGAGACTTTTGGAGGATGTTTTAGACCTGAACTATAACAAATTTCATTTGTGTTAAAAAAGACAACAGTATTACTAATACTGCCACAATTATATGGTGTCTGCTTAACCATTACAGCAATGAATTAAAACAATATTTGGGAGGTGAGCAATAGACATTTTAAAGGAATACTCTGTGTCGTTTTGCAGTAAATTAGCAATCTGACAGTTATTGGTTTGTATTCAATTACTAAAAAACAGGAATCACTGTAGCAATTCATAGCGGATTGTTGCGCTGATTCTCAAGTCCCTGGATGATTCAAATTTGAAATAATTCACCATATTCATAAAAATATAGCAGATGAGATAAAGCAAAATGGTAAAAACAGAGGAGCTAAAACAATAAACAACATTTTGGAGAAAATATAAAACAAGACAATTATTTGTATTCTGAAAATGGAAACTTCTAAGACTTAATAAGTAATTTTCAGAATATCACTTAATAAGTAATTTTCAGAATTTTAAAGGATGAACTGTTAACATAATTCGTGGACTTTCTTAAACAGTATGATATAGTTACTGGTGTCTGGGCTCTCTGGAACATGTATTATATACACGTTGTTCAATGATACTAAAATTGGAGAATATAAAATAGATAAAGGACTAAGTGGATTTCCCTGTTGACAGACAATAGCAAAGACTGGCAGTGTTAACATTAACACTACAGAAATATAGGAAGGAAAAGAATCTCTATAAAGTGTGCTTCATAACAATAAAACTGCTCTGTGAAAATTTTAGCACAGCTCGTATTTGTATTCTAGAATGCCAAAAATAAATTAATAAATGCCATATTGAATCAAAATTATATTTCATGGTGCCTAGCATTTCATCTTTAAGCCTGGGAGGGATAATGTTGGTATCTGTTTACTTTTGTTCAACACATTCATATCAAAGTTTTATGGCTGAATTAGAAGTACATTGCTTAAAAATTCTTCCCATCAAACATGGCTTATTTAAATTGGTATATCCTAAATTATATTTCAGTGACACTTAATCCTATACAGTGTGACACTAAAAAATAATTCTACGCTACAGTAAGTTGCAGAAATGGTGTGTTTTAAAACTCTTTCTTGGAATTAATGGAAAAGAGCAATGTTCAGCAAGAATTCCATTTGTTTTCTTGTATTTTCCAGTCCCTTTGAACAGCAGATTGTGACCACTTCTGCCCAATAAAATATAAGCAGAACTAAAGTAGATGGTAAGCCAGTGGGAAGACTCATGGCAATGGGAAAAATTCCCCAATCTCTGATGCTTTGTTTTGTCCCCATTTTTCCACCATGGTGATAGATGAAGCTTCATGATGCAGATGGTACAACTTCCAGATGGTAACATCTCCCTCCGCCAAGGGTCTCTGTGGGATAGAGCATGATTTCTGCCTCACAAAAGGGTTGTAGTGTGAGCAACAAATAAACCTTTATCCTGCTAAGCAGCTGCGAGTTAAGGACTTCATATCAAAATGCAATAAAGCCGGTATTGGTCATATGAATGTATGTACTGCTTATTATGTGATAAAAGCTCTTAGAAGTCATACAGTAAAGAGAATTCTTAAATTGTTTTAGTCTTATATCTCGATCTTAAAATTTGATTATAGAAAGCATCCCTTTCTTTCTTTTTTTTCCCTGTAGAATCTGTTTGTATACCTTTGATCTGGGGTTCGGTTTGTGCAACTCTGATCTGATGGCTTCCTTGCTTTAGTTATGTTAGCATCCTCTCTCTTCATGATATGTCACTTTTCAGGTTTATTCTCATTGGATAAAGGGAGAGCTGTCTCTCCTTTGTCCAAATATTGCCTCTAGGGCTTTGCAGAGCATATTTACAAAGAGCTAAAAACTCATGGTCATCTTTATATTTTCTTTTTTACTGGGAATTTAATATCTTCTCTCATCTTCCACCCTTTTCAGAAAATGTGGGTCATTTCCCTTAAAACGAAAATAGATTTTTTGATAGTGTCCTTAGTATCTGATTATTTTAGTAGTTACCTTCTTATACTTCCAGTGTTTTTATACAAATAACACAGATACAAAAATATTTCTTAAAATGTTTTCTCAGCAAGTAAAGTTTTCATTGAGATCGTTGATATCTTTTACATACTTTTTGTTATTAGTATATGTTTGTGATATATAATAATTATATTCATCTTCGATAGTTGACTATTATATATCACAAACATATACTATATATATTTTATATATATATATATATATATATATATATATAGTAGTTTGACAACTTAAACTTAGAGTTGGAACAGAACACTGAAACAACAGGAATTTTGGCCCTGATTGATAGAGATTTATTGATCATAGCCTATTATTCTGAAGCATGTACACATATCGCTTTGTGGGGGGGTGTTAGGGGGTGCTGGGAGGAAGCCCAGGACCTTGTTTCCCCTGGGTAAGCTGACTAAGTGTTCTACCACTGAGTTACAACCTATTCCCATGAAACATGGTCTAATTCCTCTAAAACCTAGAATTGTTGCTATTTTTTAGCCCAATCCCTGGAATATTTTTCCTCCAGGTTATTCATATTAGTTTTACTTTGCATTTTTAAAAACAATGAATGATAATTTATGACCTTTGGGATTGAATTACTTCACCTTTTGAACCACTTGTTAAAAAGAATATCGTACCAGCCACTGCTGGCTAGACAATCTCATCACAGATATATGGGGATTTAGTGCTTGCTAGTGTGCACATTCCTGCTCAGAGAAGGGGAATATTTATCCTTTTGTGTCTCATGTTTAAAATCACTTAGTTTTTCAGAACTTCCTCTTCAGTTTCAAGGACACACACTGAATTATGTTACCTTTTTCTATAATGCATCATGCTTGCTATGAAGGGCTTAGTGGCTCACCTATCGATGCAGAAGCCACCAACTTCCTTGATATAAATATAAAAATCGCTATTCTCTAGTTTTCACACTGCTTTTGGAACCAGTCTTAGGTTTATTTTCTCCCTTAACTATAGATACATATCAAAGATCTTGTTTGACTTCTTCATTTGCCTTTATTCTTTCCCTCTAGGGTCATATCTGCTTTGTCAATCTGAGCTAAATACTTCCAATAGACAACTGAAGATTGCACGTCCCATCCAGAATACGTGGAACAAACTTACCACACATTTCCAGGGACCCTAAAACAAATATCCTGTATATTTGCTTACTTCTTTAGTTTTGATGCTTGCATTTTCTACAAATCACTACAAAGTAAGATTTACTCCTTAATTACATATACATCAGAGCAAAATGATTCTGGTTAGTCACATAAATTCCAACTTGACTCTTTGTTTCTGGAAGGGTATTTAAGAAGCCATCACTCTTATGTGATAGACCTACTAAGCATAGGCTCTGGGCCAATGACAGAATCTCTTATTCAAATGCTCTGTTCTGTTGTGACATACGTATTTCACAAATTGCTTGACCAGTTCTTCTACTGTTTGGATTTTTTAAAATATGCACTTTCAGAATAAGAAACTTGAGGAAGTAAAAGTAAATATAGATGAGTACGCTTCATTTAAAGTGCAGTCAGTTAAAACTTATTAAATCTAACATGTAA
Organism: Hystrix cristata; assembly: GCA_004026905.1. Lineage (NCBI taxonomy): Eukaryota > Metazoa > Chordata > Mammalia > Rodentia > Hystricidae > Hystrix > Hystrix cristata. The sequence continues at coordinate 484 of PVJO010007967.1, read as the reverse complement.
TAAAGTGTATGATTAATGCTGAAACTTATCCATTAACTTTTCTTATAAGAAACTCTTGATCTTGTACTTCTCCCTTACCCAAATTCTATTTAACATTCAATTTAAAATCTGAAAGATGTAACGAAAGTCCTTAAGGTATTGGCAGTGAAATAGCAATAGAGCCTGGCACTTAATGAAGTGGATAGATAAGTCTCTTACCTGAAGAGAAGATGTGTAGATTTAAAGTCACACTGGCTAGATGGTCTCTGTGTGTATATCTTTTATCATACTCCCAGGCAGAACTTACCTACATCTCCACCAAAATAGCATTCTATGTAAATATTTCACAATTTCATACTGTTTTAAAGTTTAATAATAACAAAAGCACTGAATTTCTGTAACAGATTAATATTTTGTCCGAATTTTGTAAAACAATAATCCCGAAGAGCCCATGCCTTATTTGTGGTAATAAAGTAGATCCATACTTCTGATTCAGTTATAATTA